>JAUMHN010159639.1:0-18289 GCA_032360265.1 Heliamphora ciliata
GACACCGGTTAAGTAGAAGAATATCCAAGCTACTGAAGAGACGAGCAGCTCGAGTCATGGGTGACTCGAGTTATGAGTAGACAAGTTGCTCGAGTCATGAGCGACTCGAGTTAGAAGTATTGTACCCGAGCTATTAGAGGGGTGAGTAGCTCGGGTCATGAGTGACTCGAGTGGATGTATTATTTAAATCATGTAGTTAAGAAGAAGAAATAATTATTGTCGCCAAAATGGAGTTCTGTACTCAAACGACCCGAGACATCATGTAGCTCTACTGTATGAGTAGGTTTACTATACCCAAGTAGGTCTACTGTACGAGTAGCTCTACTGTACCCAAGTAGGTCTATTGTACCCGAGTAGCTCTACTGTATCCGAGTAACTCGGGTGCCATACTCATCTTGAGAAGTTTTGCATTGACTTTCTTTCATCCTTACTTTTAATATTGGCTTACTCAAGATATTCGCCCTAGTGGCTTGGCCCATAATTATTTATGTATTTATTATTCAAAAAAATGTTAATAAGTGACGAGCTACATACAAACTTCAAATTTGTTCATTTAGAACCCCAACAAACAATAAATAAATAAAAGAAGAAAAAGAAAAAGAAAATGCCCCATTTTTGAAGGGAATGAAAGTATTGAATTATATATTTGAAGAATTTAATCCCATTTTGGAAGTTGAGGTATAAAGTGATATTTTAGATGAAGTGTCTTTGCAATTGGAAAAGCTAATCCTATCGAAACTATTGCTTGAATTTATTTTTACCAAAACAAATTCTCAGCTGTGTTCATGCGCCGTAACAATTCAAATATTCACATGTAGTCACAATTCAAATATTATTACACTTGGATTTTATATATATATTGTGCTTTTTAAAAATATTTTTATAATAAAAATTATTTATTTTGTAGTATTTATTAATTTTATTACCCACATAAAAAATCAAAGAGATAATCACACTTACCTCCCTTGAGATTTAAGCTTATTACAGGGACCTCCCTTGTGGTCTCTGAAATTACACTACCTTCCCTTGTACTTTACTTTTGTATTTCACTTTAACCCTTCTGTTAGTTGACTGAACGAAAACTGATTTTATTATTAAATATTTTATATTTTTTCCCATTCTACCATTTTTCTCTCTGCGACTGAAATTCCAAACACACCCAACAAACTAATAATTTTCAATCGTTGCTCATCAATGGCAGAGCTAAGGAAAACCACTGTCCCAAATCACTACCCCAAACCCACTCTCTCTCTCTCTGCCATCTCTCTCTCTCTCCTATTGCCCTCTCATCCGAGTCGTCGCAGGGGTGGGGGAGAACTCCACAGAGGGCCACGCCGCCTGTACGGAGAGGCGACGCTCGGCCGAATCACGACCGTAATTTTTCTGGATTAACGTTCTGTTTGAGTCCGCTGGTGCGTGCGAGCCCCAACAGGCATTGGATCCAGAAGGGAATGCCGCCGGAGATGGCGTTTCTCGATGAAACTCGAATTCCCGGCAAGCCTCCGCTGTCGACGGCGACGGTGATGTCGTTCTGCGCAAACAGATCGAGAAAGATCGAGAAAGCTCTTCGATTTTGGGGCGGCGTTGGCGAGGTGGTGCTGCGGTGCCAACAATGGCGATGGTTGCGGTTTGGTGAGGCTGCGGTGGTGCGACTTTGTCGCGCCAGTAGTGGCGTGGGTGTATATATTTTTATTATATATTATATATACATAAGAGAGAGAGAGATAGAGAGAGAGAGAGAGATGGTGGGTTTGGGAGAGGTTTTAAGGGGTGGAATTAAAACAAACGAAGAAGACGAAAAAATAATGTGTATTCAAGGATAAAATGGTAAAAGTATATTTTCCGTTAACGTCGTTTGTTAGACAAGCCTAATAGAGGAGAGCATTGTAATTTCAGAGACCAAATAGATGGTCCCTGTAATAAGCTTAAATCTCAGGGGAGGTAAGTGTAATTATCCCAAAATCAAATTAATTGAATATTTGTAACTGTATTATCTAATTTTTTTTATTTATTTATTTTTTTTTATAAAATTATATTATCATTCATTTCTATTTCAAAAGATGTGATTTACTGACAAAACTATTAATATCCGATTAATTTAATTTTTTGCACAAATATTCTACTTAATAAATACTATATAATGATGAATAGTTTCAATCATAAAAATATATAAAACACGATAATACTAAAGATCATAATCATATTATCTATCATAAAAATATAAACTTAAATTGAGCGGATAGATTCTAGAGTTAATCCCCACTATTTTTTCTATCTTATTATGGTTCTTTAAGTAGCAAAAATAAATTCTATTATTAAGGTTTTGTTTGGTAAATAGTTTAAAGCTAGATTTTTTATCTTTTGACTTAAAATTATAAAAACCAAAAATAAAAACCCCATTTGAGAACCCAAAGGCTTTTAGCCTTTTAGCCTTTAATAAGAAATAAATGTGTATAAAATCATATGTGTACTAAATGACATAGTTGAAGAAAAAAATACTAAACAATTTTTAAAATGCATTAAAAAGTGCGTAAAATATTTCTCAATGAGAACTCATGTCTCAAAAAAATTGATTAAATCGATAATTTTGTTATTATCTAAAAAATGAGATATAATTAAAATTTTATTTAACAAAATTATACTAATTAATAGAAAATTTTTATTTAAAAAAAATTAGAAATGTTTTCAAAATTTAGTATAAGAAATTTCTTATACATATTTTTTTAATTTTATCATTAGTAATAGTTTTAAATAAAATAAGCAATTTTATAAAAAAAATTCATAAACTTATCATATTTAGTATGAAAAATTTTTCATACATATTTTTTTTAATTTTGTCATTCTTAATTCAAAAAGTCTATTAATCATGAAAAATTCGATCGAAACTACAATAATACATTACAAGTAAGGAGTCCTTTATAATTGAGAAGGCCGTGAAAGAAGAAGATGTTATCACTGATAAAAAATACTGAAAACATTCTCAGTGTTAAAAACAGTAAGAATATTCTCACTGGCCTGTGTGGAAAAATGTGAACTATTTCAAATATGAAAAGTTTTTTATATTTATTTTTTGAAATTTTTTTTATTCTTAGTTTTAAATGAAATAAGTAACTTATACTATTTTAAGTATGAGAAATTTCTCATACTTATTTTTTTAATTTTTTTCATTGTTAGTTTTAAATGAAATGAGTAATTTGTAAAAAAATGTGAACTATCTCAAGTATAAGAAATTTTTTATACTTATTTTTCTTAATTTTTTCATTCTTAATTTTAAATAAAATTAGTAACTTGTAAAAAATGTGAACTATTTCAAGTATGAGAAACTCTTATCCATTTTTTAAAATTTTTTTGTCAAACTTAGTTTTAATTAAAATGGATAACTTGTAAAAATCACCAAATAACACTAAGAACATTCTCACATCTGATTATTAAATTCTAAACTTCTCTTCAAAAATATTAAAAATATTCTCACTGGTCATAATGTACGAATAATTGTAAAAACAAAATAAAAATTTTAAAATTTAAAATATAAAAAATCAACGAAATTACATTAGCATTAGCATTTATAAAAATCTTGAAATAGCACTAAGAACATTCTCACAGGTAATTACTAAATCCTAAACTTCTATTAAAAATACTAAAAATATTCTCAGTAGTAATAATGTACAAATAATTACAAAAACTAAAATGAAAACAAACATTCTCACTAGTAAAAAATATTAAGAATATTCTCAATAGAAAAAAATAGTGAGAACATTTTCACTGGTCAAAAACTGTGAGAATATTATCCTTAAGCTTCTTATTTCAAACTCCTCGAGTATAAGAAGTTTCTCGTATCGTGTATATTTATGAAAATGTTCTCATATAGTGATATATGAGAAATTTTTCATACATTTTGAAATCTGAATATGAGAAGTTAAGATTTCTCATAACACATATGTATATGAGAATATTATTATATAGTAATATCATCATTCAGCGTGATGCACTTCTCATACATATTATGAAAAAATTTTCACACATTTTTTCTTAATTTTGTCATTCTTAATTTTAAATGAAATAAACAGCTTATAAATAGAAAATTTCTCAATATAAATTTTTTTCGATATGATAAAATATTTCTCATACTTTGATACAAAGTATGAGAAAATTGTCATGTATCATTTTTTTTTTAAAAAAAAGTTGTATCTTCATCTTGATACATGGTGTGAGAAATTTGTAATATATGAGCACTTATGTATTGAAAAGATTAAATACATTAATATATTTGTTATTTTTTTTTAAAAAAAGTGAGAACTATTTCAAAATCTAATATGAGAAATTTTTTTATATATATTTTCTAAATCAATTAAAGTAATTATATTTTGAAATTCATTTTATTATGAAGAAGCAAAAAATTAAAAAGTTTAGATCAACGAAAAAACAAAAATGATTAGAAAAGAAGAAATAAAAAACAAAAAGTAAAAAAAAAAATCCCAAATAGCACTGTCCATCTCTCTTTTTTCCTCAGGATTTTGATTAACTCTGTGTCGAAGACGTTGGTGAAGTAAGTGTTACGATGCTTGTTAACCCAAGAGCTTTTTATTTAGATTTTGATGATTTTTATAAATTATTTTCTAAGAATAAATTGTTTTAAAAGGATAATATTTAATATTTCTAGAAAGGTTGCGTTGCACAAAATGACAAATGAGTTGACACTTTTAACTTTATCAGATGACTCATTTCTAAAAAAAATTAACACTTAAGTATTCTTGAACGAGAATATTTTGTGTTGACCCCAATTGATAATCGAGTCAACACTTTAAGACAAAGAATACTTGAAGATATTAAGTGCGTCAACACTTTTGAGTAAATGAGTTAACATCCTAACATATTCGTTGAAGATGTTTTAGGTATAAATATTTTGAGTCGACACAAATAGAATTTGGGTCGACACAAAAGAGCCGAAGCTCTTTGTACTTAAAAAGAGTTGACACAAAAGTGATTTATCATTTTTGATATCCAAAATTTTGAGTCAACACAAATTGCAAAGGAGTCGACACAAAAGTATTGAGGCCACCCACAAATTTTTGTGAGTCAACACAAATTGAAGATGAGTCGACACAAATATCTCTAGCCTGCCTGAAGAAATTTTAAGTCGACACTAAAGTTCAAATGAGTCGACACAAAATTTCCTGAGAATTCCTGTAGATTTTTAGTGACGACACCAAAGACAAAAAGGGCCGACACAAATTGTCCTCTCCGAAAAGCTAAAGAACAATTAAGTCGACACCAAAACCAATTGTGTCGACACCGTTGTGTTGGTGAGAAGAATGCAGAAATCATGTTGATACCTGAAAAGATTTGAGTCGACCCAATCACTTGAAGATTTATACCTTAGGCATTTTATGTCGACCCAAAAGCAAAAGTGTCGACACCTACGACGAAAATTCAAATGCGTGGCAAACTTCAAGGGTTGAATTTTTGGCATTTATTGCCCTCACCTACCTTCAACGGTCATGAAACCTCAAGAGCTTATATAAGAAGTTACTTCTCAACAGTTAAAACATCTAAAGACCTTCAATCACTGTTGTATTGCTTGATTCAAAGTCAAAATTTTCAAGCTCTAATTTATTGCTCTAACTTCAGCTCTTGTATCTCATTTCTCTTTATTTTTTCATTTATTACCAATTATTTCTGTAAAGAGAGTGAGTAATACTCATTAAATCCTCCCATTTATTGTATTAAGGGTGAGTTACCATTTGTTCTTTGAGTGAGTAAGTAGATCTCATTAAAGAAGAACTCAAGAGATTGAAAGAAAAATAGGAACGTATTTTTCGTAGGATCGTCTTGCAATTATGAAAGGTTTTGAATGGATCCGTAAGCCTTCTTGTTTAGTGAAATTCTTAAGGGAAGTCTTGAATAGTGGACGTAGGCTTGGAAGAAGCTAAACCACTATAAATCTTGGTGTTTGGTTCATTTTCTCTATTCCTAATCTCTTTAATACTTACATTGCTTTAATCTTTGATTATACTTGCTATATTTGTTTGTAATATTAAAAAATTTTCAAAAAAATTTTAAAATTGTTATTATCTTTTTAAGACCCAATTCACCAATTCTCTTGGATTTCCTAGAACTAACAATTGGTATCAGAGTTTGGGCTCTTGTTTTTTACTTAATAGTCTAAGAGTTTATATAACAACCACTAGTATCGGACCTATATAATTTGAATGTCAATCGACCAATAAATCTCCCTTGTTTAATGGAACAAATTACAATTATTGAAAGACTAGAATGAGAATATATATTCAAGTCGTAAATTACGACCTTTGGAGGATTATCATTAATGGACCCAAAAGACCTACCTCAATCATTAAAGGAACAATCGTTCCTAAACCAAAAATTGAATGGACCGAAAATAATATTAGAGAGATTCAAAAGACTGCCAAAGCTATGAATCTTCTATACTGTTCACTTGATCCGAAGAGTTTAATAGGATCTCTACATGTGACACCACCAAGGAAATATAGGACAGACTTGAAGTTACCCATGAGCGTGTTAATCAAGTAAATGAGTCCAAAATAAATATGCTTGCTCATAATTATGAATTATTCAAAATAAAGCATAATGAAACTATTATAGACATGTTTACACGCTTTACTGATATTATTAATGGACTAAAATCTCTTAGTAAGACTTATTCCAATGCAGAAATGATGAGAAAAATTTTTAGATGCATACCTAAGAATTGGAAAGCTAAGATCACAACTATCCAAGAAACTAAAGACCTCAATAATCTTAGCTTGGAAGAATTTCTTGGATCTCTCATAACTCATGAGATGAATATCAAGATGGACGATGAGGATGACAATAAGAAGAAGAAGGACATCGCCTTCAAGTCTTCAACTCATGACGAAGGATCTGAAGAAGACTCCTCAAGTGATGAGAACAAATATATGGCCCTCATCATAAAGAAGTTCAAACGGTTTCTTAGAAATAAGAAACAAGAGGGAAGAAAGTTCATCAAGAAAAAAGGACACAGAGGTGAGCCTACCAAATATAAGGGTGATTCAAGCAAATTCAAAATCGATCACAAGAAAGATGAAATAATTTGCTATAAATGCAAAAAAGCCCGGACATGTCAGGGTTGATTGTCCTCTACTCAAGAAATAATTTAGAAAAGGTTTCAAAAAGGCTATGATAACTGCATGGGGCAAAAGTGATGACAGCAGTTCTGAGGATAAAAGAGAAGAAAATGAGATTGCTAATCTGTGCCTCATGGTTAAGGAAGATGACGAGGTAACCCATGACTTTTTCTCTCTAGATAAATTACAAAATGCATTTAAAAATTTACATGATGAATTGAGAAGAATTGGTGCTAAGAACTCTAATTTAAAAAAGTTAGTTCTTTCCTCCTCAAGTGAAATTGAAATTTTGAAAAATGAAAAACTTGCTTTATCAAAACAAGTTTCTGTTTTGAAAGATAAAAATAATGTTTTGATTGAAAATGTTGAAGACTTTACCAAAACTGTTTACAAGTTTACTCAAGGAAAGAACAACTTAGACAAATTTCTCGGCATGCAAAAAGTCAGGACTGGGTATAAACTAAAGAAGAAAACAATAGTTATTAAACAATATCTTTGTCAAGGCATCTTCTAATCATACAAACGCTACTTATTTTCATTACTATGAACATGAACACAATGTCACACATTGTCCACAAAGAAAATATTTTAAGTTATCTGTCAAGAAGGTTTGGGTTCCTAAGAGGATCCTCAAGAAACTAACTCCAAAGGACCTAAGAAAATTTGGACACCAAAAGTCAAAAATTGATTCTTCTTGCAAGTATGTTTCAAGTTCTCATTCAAAGAGAAAATGTGGTATCTTGATAGCACTTGTTCAAGACACATGACAGGCGACCAATCAATGTTTGCATCCTTTAATTTTTCCTGTAAGACCTTGGCCCGTTTTCTTTTTTGGCATTTTTAGACGCGTGTTTTCTGTTTTCGATTTTTCATGTTTAAATACTTTTGATGCATGATCCGGGTTAGATATGCATACGGGGCAGGTTCTCGGGGCCGTGGGATGTTACGGTGCAAATTTTGAAAAATTTTAAAAAAAGATATTTTGGAGGACTATAAATATTTAGAGTTAGATATTTTCAAAAGATATTTTTAAAACTTTTTAAGTAAGTTTTTTTTCTCTGCCTTCTCTCTAAGTTCTCGAGTTCCTGAGGCTCAATTTTCAACGATCCAACAGCGGATGCTTGCTTTTGGCACGGTGGGCTACGCGTTCATCCAGATAGAATTTCATTCCGGGGAGGTTTGGTTTTGCACGTAGTTTGAGGCATCAAGTTTTTAACTCACCGAGGTAGGATTCTAGACCCTAATACTGTATAAGGGTACTCCGTGTAATCGTGTGTATTTTTAATGATTAGATTGTTGTAGATCTAATTTTATATCAAGTTCGATTTTTGGGCTTAAAAATTATTTTCTGGCGATTTCGGTGGATGGAATCAGGTATCGGGTCTTGCTTTCGTGGTTTTGAGGTTAGGCTTGGGTGTGTGGATGTCCGAGGGTGTTGGATGGGAGTTTAGAGGCTTCGATTCGAGACTTGGAGGTTGAAACCGTAGCTTAAAAATTGTTTATGGGCTTGGTCAGTCGACTGAACTCATATGTTTAGTCGACTGGATCATAGTTCTTGAGGTTAAGTCGATTGAACCATGAGGGCCAGTCGACTGAGCCGTGTGTTTTGGGTGTTCTTGGCTTTTCCAGTGTGTTTTTCAGTCGACTGGGGGTTGGGTCCAGTCGACTGAAGTTCTGGGCTGTGTTGGTGGTTTTGGTGGTTGGTTTCTTAGTTTCCAATTAGTTTTCAATAGTATTCGGTTGATTGATTATGGGGTTAGTCAATTGAAATACTGTTGGATGCCTTTGGGGGTTTTGCTGGTCAGGTTGTGGCTTTAGGAAGTCGTGTCGTGGCTTCGGGTGATCGTTTAGATGTCGTCCTCGGTGATGACGGGCATGGTTAGATGTGGATTGTTGAGACACGGTTGTGTGCGTGCTGGTTATGTGCAGGATATGTGGGTCCGTGGTTTTGTTTGAACGTGGGTTTGGTGAGAACCTTTCTGTGGGAGGTTCTGGTGTTGACCTCCGGGTTAGATGTTAGTTGTGCCTGAGTGTGGACGGGTCGTTCGGGTGATGTTTTGGCGGGTGGCGTCGTGATGTATTGTTTTACATAGTTATGTGCATTTATAACTGTTTATTTATGTACGGATTATGTAAGTGGATTACATGGCTTTGATATCGTTACATGTAACGTGGTTTATGCTTTAAAACTCAGAGTTTTATTAGGCATGTATGTGTTGGATCTGTGGAGCACATGCGTGTGGTGCATGTGATATGTTTTTATGCATTTAAATCCTGATTAAGTTATGCATAGGTGTATAAAATGAGATAGATGGACATGTGGTTTGGTAAATGTTAGCTCTGGCTGACGGTGTGTTCAATAGGGCTATGGTTCCTCGGTGAACGTCTGTAAAGGTGTATTCAATAGGGCTACAGTCCCTCGGTGAAAGTCCATAAAGGTGTATTCGATAGGGCTGCGGTCCTTCGGTTAAAGTTCGTAAAGATGCACTCGGTAGGGCTGTGGTCTTTCGGTAAGAGTCCGTAAAGGTGCATTGACGGGGGCTGCGGTCCATTGGTAAAAATTCGAGAAGCTATATGGATTGCATGAACTGCATTGTGGCACGGATAAAACCAATTTCAAATTATTTTTAAGAGTCGTGTGAATCGCGATCTAAAAACCATTTTCAAATTGTTTTCAAAGCTCTTGTGAGTGAGTCAAAAGATGGTTTATATCCTCGCTTTCCCGTTTGCATGAGAAAATTATTTTTAAAGGCTTGAAAGAGAGTCTAAAACTACACCTCGTTTTTCTAGCATGTTTAGCTTATACTGCATGCTTGTCTAGTTTCTGCTGAGCTTTGGCTCACTGTGTGGGATTTGCTTTTCTTCAAGTACCGGTCACGCTGGTTGATGTGGAGGTGCCAGAGAGGTGAAAGAGCTATAGTTTTTCTTTTTGTTCTTTTGTTACATATATGTTGTAACATGTTTTCCTGGTGTTGGAACTATTTAATGTATGCCGTTTGGCGATTATATACAATGTATGTATGAGTTTATTTGAGAGTGTATTCTCGGGTTGGTTGTTTGTAGGTATTTCACGTGACTCGAAGTTTGGGGCGTGACAGATTGGTATTAGAGCTCTGGATTCGAATACCTAAGAGCCATGGGAAGAGGGTGTATGTCGTGTGAGGTTGGTTGCGTGTGCTTGACTGCATGTGTTTAGATATTTTGATAACATGAATGTGATAGCATGCGGGTCATACGTGAACGATGTTTATATGTGAGCATGGGGGTTGAATCTTAGGAGTGATAGTCCTGCCTTTGGGCGTCTAGATTAACAAACTTGGCAGCCATGTTAGAAACGGGTTTAGCTGACGTGATTTCTAACAGGGAATCTGAGTAGGTTATCCAGATTGACGTATCATTCTTGTTGGTTCTCCTCGGTATGTGGGGTTATTTAGCACGAACCTATGTGCTTATGTGTTAGCGTGCTTATGTGGTTTATGTTATGTGCTGCATCTCATGTTCTGTCTTTTTCGTATAGACGCGATGTCTGCGAGACGAGGGCGAGGCCGTGGTCGAGGCCGTGGTGTTGGCCAAGGGGATGTTCCTATCCCTGATGCTAGGGATGCAAATGCTCCTCTGGGACCGATGGACGCGACGGGGTTATTGCGTGTGCTGGTGGGTTCCATCCAGCAGTTGTTTAGAGGTGAGATTGTTAGGGAGAGAGAGAGAGTGCCTGAGGCGAGGGCTACAGTAGCAATGCAGGAGTTCAGGCGCATAGATCCGCCTACCTTTGCCAGAGATCCTGATCCTATTGTAGCGACAGAATGGCTGGAGTTTGTGACTCGGATCCTGGACACATTGCAGATTGTGGAGGATGACTTACGGGTTTTTTTTGCCTCCTTTCAGCTAAGAGGTAATGCTCATGCGTGGTGGAGGTATGCCAGGACCACAGTGGAGGTCACATAGGCTGCCTTTATAGGAGTGTTTCTGGAGAAATACTTCCCGGCTTTGAAAAGGGATTTGTACATGGAGGAGTTCTACACTCTTACCCAGGGGGCCATGGACGTCATGCAGTACGAGGCCAGATTTACGAGCTTGTTCCGGTTTGCACCGGAGTTGGTGAGCACAGACGAGCTGCGATCTATGAGGTTTGAGCGGGGCTTGAGGCTGGCGATCAGGGAGTGTGTGGTTGCATTGGGGCTCCGATTGTTCACAGAGCTGGTGGAGGCAGCAGTGAGGGTGGAGAACACTATGACTGAGATCCGAGCTTTCAGGGAGGTCAGGACATCACAGGGTGGGACAAAGATATAGACTGGTGGGCGTTGTAGCAAGAGGTAGAGGTCCTCTGGTCCTAGCTTTCACCCATCTGGGTTACCACAACAGTTCTCTGCACTAGCACCATCAGTGGCTTCATCTGGGAGGTCAGAGTAGAGGGAGATGATTTGCTATCAGTGCAGACAGCCGGGGTATCGTGTGTCAGAGTGCCCACTGCTAAAGCCGTCCTAAGGTTCAAAGATTCAGTCACAGGGGAGAGAGTTACAGATTTGCTATGGATGTGGCCAGCTTGGACATGTTCGTAGGAACTTTCCCCAGAGAGAGAGAGTCAACCGAGTACAGTGGGCACACCAGAGGGTTCGTATGTGTAGGAGTGACAACAGTATCCTGCGGTTCAAACTTCCCAGATGGCAGGTGGGAGTACATCAGTTCAGTCGGTGCGGTAGCCGACAGCGCTGAGTTATGGTGGACAGGGCAGAGCGACATTACCTCGAGCATATTCCCTCAAAGCTCCTAGTTCTTTTAGGGCACTGGTTGTGCCAGATAATGCAGATATGCCTTCAGCGAGCAGAGGTACTTTTTGAGTCTGCAGGCTTTGGGCCAGTTCTTCATTGTATCTATTTGAGAGTTGGTGATGGACCCTATGGGTGGCGTGCTGAGTTGAGGCAGTGGTTGGTACGAATGTGAGGTTAGGGTGAGTTGTAGGTCTCGAGTCTTTGAGATAGTTGGTCGTTATTTAGGATGCTTGACCTTGTTTGACTATATCCTAGGAATGGTTTGGCTGACCATCTCGTATGCCTGTGTCGATTGCGATCGACGGTTTGTTGTTTTGACCTTGAGTTGAATTTCATGGGCGAAATTCCTTTAAGGGGGGTAAAGTTGTGAGACTCTGATCCGTTTTTTTTTCCGGCATTTTTCGACGCGTGTTTTTCGTTTTTGATTTTGCATGTTTAAATACTTTTGATGCATGATCGGGGTTAGATATGCATGCAGGGCAAGTTCCCAGGGCCGTGGGATGTTACGGTGCAAATTTTAAAAAATTTCAAAAAAAAATATTTTGGAGGTAAATATTTGAAATTAGATATTTTTAAAAAATATTTTCAAAACTTCTCCAGTAAGTTTTCTTTTTTCTCTCTGTCTTCTCACTATGTTTTCGGGGACCCGAGGCTCGATTTTCAACGATTCAACAGCGGATCCTTACTTTTGGCACGATGGGCTACGCGGTCATCCGGACGAAATTCTATTTCGGTGAGGCTCAATTTTGTACGTGGTTCAAGACATTGAGTTTTTAACTCACCGAGGTAGGATTTTAGACCTTACTGCTGTATAAGGGTGCTATGTGTAATCATGTATGTTTTTAACGGTTAGATTGCTGTAGATCTGATTTTATATCAAGTTGGGTTTTTAGGTTTAAAAACTATTTTTTGGGGATTTCGGTGGATGGAATCGGATATCGGGTGTTTCTTTTCGTGGTTTTTGGGTTAAGTTTGGGTGTGTGAATGTTCGAGGGTATTGGATGGGAGTTTAGAGGCTTCGATTCGAGGCTTGGAGGTTGAAACCGTAGCTTAAAAACAGTTTCTGAGCTTGGTCAGTCGGCTGAACCCAGTTCTTGGGGTTCAGTCGACTGGACCATGAGGGCCAGTCATGGTTTAGTCGACTGAGCTGTGTGTTTTGGGCGTTTTGGGCCTTTTTAGTGTGTTTTTCAGTCGACTGGGGGTTGGGTCCAATCGAATGAAGTTCTGAGTTGTGTTGGTGGTTTTGGTGGTTGGTTTCTTGGTTTTCAATAGTATTCGGTTGGTTGATTATGGGGTTAGTCAATTGAAATACTGTTGGATGCCTTTGGGGGTTTTGCTGGTCAGGTTGTGGCTTTGGGGAGTCGTGTCGTGGCTTCGATTGTTCGTTTAGGTGTCGTCCTCGGGGATGACGGGCATGGTTAGATGCGGGTCGTCGGGGCATGGTTGTGTGCGTGCTTGTTATGTGCAGGACATGTGGGTCCATGGTTTGGTTTAAAGGTGAGTTTGGTGAGAACCTTTCTGTGGGAGGTTCTGGTGTTGACCTCCGAGCTAGATGTTGGTTGTGCCTGAGTGTGGACAGGTCCCAGTGTGTGGACGGGTCGTTCGAGTGATATTTTGACGGGTGGCGTCGTGATGTATTGTTATGCATGGTTATGTGCATTTATAACTGTTTATTTATATACAATATATGTAAGTGGATTACATGGATTTAATGTTGTTACGTGTAACGTGATTTATGCTTTAAAACTCAGAGTTTTATTAGGCATGTATGTGTTGGATCTGTGGAGTGTATGCGTGTGGTGCATGTGGTATGTTTTTATGCATTTAAATCCTGATTAGGTTATGCATAGGTGTATGAAATGAGATAGATGGACATGTGGTTCGGTAAATGTTAGCTCTAGCTGACGGTGTGTTCGATAGGGCTACGGTCCCTAGGTGAAAGTCCGTAAAGGTGTGTTCGATAGGGCTGCGGTCCTTCGGTAAAAGTCCGTAAAGGTATATTTGGTAGAGCTGCGGTCCTTCGGTTAAAGTCCGTAAAGATGCACTCGGTAGGGCTAAGGTTCTTCGGTTAGAGTCCGTAAAGGTGCATTGACGGGGGCTGCGGTCCATCGGTGAAAATTCGAGAAGGTATATGGATTGCATGAAATGCATTTTGGGACGGATAAAACCAATTTCAAATTATTTTTAAGAGTCGTGTTAATCGTGATCTAAAAACCGTTTTCAAATTGTTTTCAAGGCTCCTGTGAGTGAGTCAAAAGATGGTTTGTATCCTCGCTTTTTCGTTTGCATGAGAAAATTGTTTTTAAAGGCTTGAAAGAGAGTCTAAAACTGCATCTCGTTTTCCTAGTATGTTTAGCTTATACTGCATGCTTGTCTGGTTTCTGCTGAGTTTTGGCTCACGGTGTGAAATTTGCTTTTCTTTAAGTACCGGTCACGCTGGTTGATCTGGAGGTGCTGGAGAGGTGGAAGAGCTGTAGTCTTCTTTTTTGTTCTTTTGTTACATGAATATTGTAACATGTTTTTTCGGTGTTGAAACCGTGTAATGTATGACATTTGGCGATTATATACAGTGCATGTATAGCTTTATTTGAGAGTGTATTCTCAGGTTGGTTGTTTGTGAGTGTTTCACGTGACCCGAAGTTTGGAGCGTTATAGTTCCTGTAGCTAGGCTTGAAGCCATTAGGATGTTACTTGCTTTTGCATACCTTAAAAATTTTAAACTCTATCAAATAGATGTCAAGTGTGCCTTTTTAAATAGTTTTATCTCAGAGAAAGTTTTTGTAAAACAACAACTCCCTGGCTTTGAAAATTCAGATTTTTCAATCCATATTTACAAACTTATCAAGGCTCTTTATGGTTTAAAGCAAGTACGTAGAGTATGGTATGAAAAACTAAGCAAATTCTTAATTGAAAATGAATTTTCAAGAGAAAAAATTAATACCACTCTTTTTAACAAGTCTAAAAAAAATGATATGTTAGTTGTCCAATTTTATGTAGATGATATTATTTTTGATGCAACTAACGAATCTCTTTGTAAGAATTTGGTAAGTGTACGCAGGGAGAATTTGGGATGAGAATGATGGGTGAGCTCAACTACTTTCTTAGAATTTAAATCAAGCAAACACAAGAAGGAATCTACATCAATCAAGCTAAGTACACAAGAAACCTATTGAAGAAGTTTGACATGCTGAAAGCAAAACCCATGAGAACCCCGATGTGTCCTACAACAAAGCTTGACAAGGACGAAAACGGTATAGCAGTAGATGAAAACGATATAGAGGTATAATTGGATCTTTATTATATTTAACTGTGAGCCGTCCTGATATAATGTTCAGTGTTTGCATGTGCGCTAGATTTCAATCTAACCCTAGGGAATCACATATAACCGCCATTAAGCGCATCTTTAGATACCTTTTAGGTACACAAAATCTAGAATTATTCTATCCTAAGGGAATAGCTTTTGAGTTATTTGGCTATTCAGATGCTGATTTTGCTGGATGTAAAGTGGATAGAAAAAGTACAAGTGGAACATGTCAATCTTAGGATACTCACTAATCTCTTGGTTTAGCAAGAAACAGAACTTAGTAGACTTATCTACAGCTGAGGTTGAGTACATATAGCTGCTGGTAGCTGTTGTGCACAAGTTCTTTAGATGAAACAACAACTAGAGGACTGTGATTTTTGTTTAGATCATATCTTTATAAAATGTAATAACACAAGGCAATCAATATATTTAAGAACCCAAAACAACACTTCAGAACCAAATACATAGAGATTAGACATCACTTTATAAGAGATCATGCGCAAAAAGGTAATATCGAACTTGAATTCATAGGCTCAGATTACCAGCTTGCAGACAAATTCACAAAACTTTAAATGAAGAAAGAATATGCTATATAAGAAGAAAACTTTGTATGTTATGTGCTTCAAATTCATGATTAATATACCATACTAACCATGTCTTTTCAATACATTTCAATACTTTTCATATTCTTTATTGATATGTGAAAAGTGTTGACACCACTTGAAAAAGTGTCGACACATGTGTGCTTGAGTTGACTCAAAGTTATATAGAAGAGACATTGCGGAAAAAAGTGTTGACCCCTTTTTATATAGTATCAACTCAAATTCGATGTTTGTCTCTCAGCAACTTTGGGTCAACCCAACGCTTAAACGTGTCGACTCAAACAGCCGAAAATGTCGACCCTTGCTGAAAAATTGTCGACATAATTTCTTATTTCAGATACGCACACTCGCGAAGAAAAGTGTCGACTCAATTGCTATTTGTGTCGACACAAATCTTTATGCCTATTTAAGAGGCACCGGTCCCCACCAGTTGCATCGTTTCCCCTCTCTCTCCACAACTGTTCATCTCCTGCCGTTTTTTTTTTCCTTTGAAAAAATGAGTCGACCCCTCATTTTCTATCCTCTATTCAATCTCTGCTCTTCGATCTAAGATGACTCCACGAACTATAGGTAAAGGCAGTAAACGCATCGGAGATACGGGCCCTTCAAACCATAGGACTTTGAAGAAGAAGAAGACGACGGCGACGGAAACAGAAGCGATTGCAATGTCGGAGGCATTAAGTTTCAAATCGACCAAGTTTCAACAACTCTATTTCTCTTCCTTCATAAACCGTAAGGTAATCCCTAGATGCTCGGTTGATTTTACTTTTTTTGATTCCATAGAAATACGTTTTAGAGACTTGTTTTCTAGTCTCAGGTGAGAAAGACTACTTCAAGCTCGTGACCCTTACTATCCCATGCTGTTAAAGCTTTTTTATGCTCACATTCACATCGCATCTATCCCGAGCACCACAATCACCACTTAGGTGAATGGCACAGAAATCCACCTGACCTCCTCTATTCTTAATGACATTCTTTGTGTGCCAGAGGGTGAAATTTTTATCCCTTGCAATATGAGATCTATTGACATCAATGAATTTTCTTTTCATGACGCTGTCAGATAAATTTTTGAAGTTGATGAAATTGACCATTCGAAAACCCTAGAAGCCAACTCACTCAAGCCTGAGATGAGGATTCTTCATCATATGGTTAACCACATTTTCTTACCACAAATATGAAAATTTGGAAATGTTTCTTATATGCACATTTTTATTATGTGGTGTATTCTGGAGCAAAAAATTCTTGACCTAGGTTTTCTTTTTATTTCTAATATGCTCTAATCCCATAGTAAATCCAACTCCTCCCTTTCTCATGAAATATTTTTGACCAAAGTCTTTCGCCATTTTGGCGTTGATTTATCTGTTGAAAAAATGGTTCCTTTCTCTAAGCATGATTTGTATGGTGCTTCTACCTCAAAACATATGCAAATCTCCAAGGATGACGGAGTTTAGACCACTCGACGTGGTACTCCATCAGTTCCTCGCAATCCCTCTGCATCTCGAAATCTCCCTCCCATTAAAGTAAATTTGATTCACCTACTCGACCATCTGTTAGGACTAACACACTTGGACCTTCCAGTGCTCTCTCACTTGCTCCTCCTCCTCCTGTTCACCTTGATATTTCATCTACTCCTTCTACCTCCTCTGCTACTCTTGTTGTTGATCTGTCTGAGATTGTGTTTTTGATCAAAGGTCTCTCACCTTCTTTGACCTCCTTCCAATCCAAGATTGATCAAGATATGTTTGACCTTAATAGCTCTATATCATCCCTATCTGAAAAAGTGAAACACTTTGACAAAACTAATCGAGCCCTGCATCGTGACGTTGAGAATGCCTCCGATGTTGGGAGAGCCCTGTGCAAGACAATGAACGACAGTCTTGTCTCCATAGTCAACTGTAATAAGGCAATCCTTCAGCAAGTTAAAAAAGAATACGATCAAGGTATCGTCACAGCAGTTCACACCAACTCCCGAAAGGTTGAAGAGCATCTCAAATGGCTGCAAGAAGCTTGGGGTAAACAGTTCAAACCCAAGAAATCTAAGGAAGAAAAAGCTGCACGACTGAAACATGAAGCTGATTTAGCCTTTGCTGTCACATTTGATGCTATGGCTGCAGCGGAGAAGAAAGATGAGCGAGCCTTTACCTTCAAAGAAAAAGCCTTAGAAAGACACCAAAAATAAGAAGAGAAAAAGAAGTTCAAGAAGTTCATAGACGATCAATGACTTCGACCTTTTTGATGATTTCAAAAGGGGAGAAGGAAAGGTAAGGAAGAAAGTGGAGAAGGAAGTAAAACATTTACAAACATTTTTATCATTTAAGAGTTTTTATGATTATGAAGGGGAAGTTGTACCTTAAACATACATTTCTTTTTTGTTGTCTGTTGTGAATGTTGGTTGTGAACATACTTTCTTTCATACTCTCTTTTTATGGATAAATATTTATATGTGCTTGTGAATGTTGAAATTTTTATTGATAGCATAGCTCTCTATAT
>JAUMHN010159745.1:0-22515 GCA_032360265.1 Heliamphora ciliata
ATATGCATAATGAGGGGCTGCGGTCCTGCGGTGAAAGCCCGCGAAGGTTCATGAATTAAGTTGGGCTGGCGGCTCCATGGTGAAAGACCGAAAACTTGCGTAAGATGGGGACCTCGTGCCCACAGGTTAACCCCCAAAACGTAGTGTTGTATTGTGGTGAGCTATAGAGCTATCTATTACCCAATGGTTTCGCGTAGCCTAGTGGAATAATAGGGAGGGGTTTCTATAAGTTGCACCCGATATCGGTTCATTAATTTTGATAAATTAACTGTGATACGGTTTTTGTGATAAATCGGGTAATGAAAATGTGATTTGGTTTTTGTAAAAAATCGAGAAACGAGAATAAATGTGAAAGAAAGAAATGTGTTGAAAAGGCTTAATGAATGAATAACTTGGCGTGCGTGGGTGTGTGTGTGGGAATAAATAACTAATTTATAAAACTTGCATTTTTATTCCGGTTGCACCCATCAATTATCACAAATCACGCATTACATGTGAGTTAATCTATATCCTACGAGTTTCGGCTCACGTATGTTTACTAAATCTTTTCAGGTCTTGAGGACCAGAGGCGAAACCAAGGCAAGGAAAGCACTTTGAGAAGGGCTTGAAAAAAGATCTTTTCTTGTTCTATATCATGTTTGTATATAAATAGAAATGGATTACTGTAATGATATTGTGGTTGTAATGGATACTTGAAAACCAAAAATGTTTGATTGTAATTTGACATGCATGAGGATATCGTTTCTTGTCAAAAATTCTTAGTTTTTTTAAAACAAACCGTTAATAAAACAAATGTTGCCATACGTAATTTCTTATACGAGTCGGTTTGGGATTAGTTCACGGGTCCCCGGGGGTTCGAGGCGTGACAAGATTCATATGAGAAAACATAAGTAAGCGAGCCTCTGCTTGAGCCTCCAAAGATAAAGGTACATGAACATCCATTTGATCTCCATCAAAGTCTTTTCAATTGAAAATAAAGAAAAACCAATTTGGATAATTTGTGGGTTAATTTCATTACCTAGATTTATTAACAAAGTTTCTTCAATTATTAGTTGGGCACGCATTTCTTCTTCTCTTTTTATTAGAACTTTTAATTCTTTGAGGACATCCATTTCGAATTCAAAATCATCAAAAAGTGTACAAAATAAATCAAGCAAAGCAGGATAATTAGAACCTTCATTTATTTTATTGATATCAAAGAGAGCAGGGATTACAAAATTGAAAGCAAAAGAAGAGGGCACACAGGTAAACGTGCCCTCAAACATGACATCCAACTAATTAGAACAAGACTCAGACTCAGACTCGAGACTTGAATCATGCAAATTACAAGAATTTAAAAACCAGCTGTGGCATTTGGTGTAGATGGAGGTGGAATGACCTTATTGTCAATGAGATCCTGAATGTCATGGCGGAGTTTCAGATAGTTGTCGGTTGGGTGCCCATGGCTCTGATGGTATGAGCAATATTGGGTGGGATCGTAGCGTAGCGGTAAAGGGTTAAGAGGCGGCATTGGATCAAGAAGCTTTATTAGCCCTTTTTCGACAAGTCGATTCAGGGCCATGAACAGAGAGATATTAAGGGGAGTAAAAAATCTCCTTGGCATTTTTAGCTGTGATGGCTGGTTGTTTCTAGGAGAAAGTGATGAAGGTGAAGAATTCGGTCGATCTGATTGGGGGTTTAGCAAATTCACCTCATTAGAGCGAGATGTGGGCTTAGTGGAAGAGGTGGGATGGTTTTGGGTGTTGGATGCATAAAGTTTTCTCGACTTTTAGCTCGGCTCAACCTCATTGATATCACAAGACTGGATTGCATCTTCTATTTGAACCCCGACATCAAATAACTGCTCGAATGTGGAGAGCGGATGTGTGATTAGATAACGCTTCAGAGAAGATTGGAGATTCTTCACTAGAATTCTCACCTGTTCCTTTTCTGTTGGTCAGTTTATCATTTTAGCCGCATTTTCCCTCCACTTGGTCAGAAAGTCCACAAATGACTATCTGCTTTCTTGACGAGTGGTTTTCATCTCCCGAGTGGTCACGTCCAGCTGGACCTTGTAAATGTACGGGCTGATGAAAGCTGTGGCTATGTCTTCCTAGGTTATGGTCTTAGCAACATCTAGGGAGAGGAACCATCTCTGAGCTGCCCCCAAAAGAGAGCTGTGGAAGAGTTGAGACTTTAACTGATTGTCGATCCCCATGGGGGAGAGGGTGCCGACGTACATCCTCAAGTGAATTCGAAGATCACCGATTCTATCGAACTTTTCCATTTTAGGCATCTTAAATTTCTCTGACAACTTTACGCCTGGGAACAAACATAGGTCCCCTACATCTAGCATATACTCCTCCACCACTTTTGCTTTCCTCAAAACTTTCTCTATGCGGTCAATCTTTTCTGCAAGCGCAAACTCCCTGAATTGAGCCGTGTTTTTGTCTTCTACCATAAACGGGCAGAGAACTCGAAGTGGCATAGCAACTTGTGGTGCATCTTGTCCCTTGTTATCATCCCAGAAATCTTCACCATTTTTATTTGTATCCTTCGGCTGTCCATTTACACTTGGCAAACGGGCCTGAATCGCCCAAATCTGCGCTTGGCACTTGGTTTGAGCCTGGGTTTGCTGCTCTGCGACTCTCTGTATGTCAGTGATCGCCCTCATCAGGGTTGTCAGATTCACTTCATTCTCTTCCATCTCAGACAGTTCAGCTGATTGTTCAGATACCCTATAGAGTATGCCTGTTACTGATCTAGCCCAGACACGTGTTGACTGTAATCTTTTCGGCTCAATGGTCTAAACTCGAAGAAAACCTGGATCCCAAAGGCAAAATAACTAGTATAAAACACTTCTCTGAAAAGAATTCTAACGACAGGTAGCAAACATCTCATATACCCAAAATAGTAAAACACTAGTAGATAATCACTGAAACTGAAACAATGCCCCTGTTGGGCTCATATTGGCAGCATAACAACTGGACACTCGAAAACCAGGATGATTGCTAAGAAGGAGATCAACCAAATTCTAGAGGGAAGGTTTATTCGAAGAAACTAAATGAAGAAACGGGCAGCACTCCGGTAAGAAAATAGAACTAGCCCGGAGTGACCGGTTTGATCTAAGATTCTAAGGAAAAATGGGCAGCACTCCGATAGAAAAACAAAACTAAGTTAAAGAGACCGATTTGATCTAAGATTCTAAGAACTAGCTCACACAGGTCTAACAAGGGTTCGAAGAAAGCGAGTCTAAACAAAAATGGGGGTATAAAACTAACAACCCTAGAAGAACCCAGAAAAAGGAGAAAAGCTACCCTAAAGGCTTTGAACCAGAACACGGGTTCACCAAGAAGGAAACTAATGGCATGAAAGCCAAACAAGGCAAAGAACAAAACCCGAGTAAGAACCCGAAGGAAAAACTAACCTAAACAACAAGGGATTACAGAAAACCAAGGTCAAACCCGAAAAAAGAACTAGCCTAAGCCGAATAAACAATCCTAATAAACGCAAACAAAATATATAATTAACAAAATACATAATCCTACTGGGTTAGCAGCACCTAATGGTGGGTTCGAAGCTACTATATGCAAAAATAGTCAATTTTGGTCAATAATCAAGGTACTTTCTAAATAGAGCTGAGTACATACCTTCCATGTCTGGTGTGGTGCCGGACATGGTCAAGCGGTATGCATGAACTCTTTTACTGCACCTATGAAAGCATGCAGTCAGTAAGGCTTGCCTGCCTTCCTAACAGTCCCCGAAACGGATAAACGATCAGGGTATCGAGTCGACCAGGCAGGAGGGTGAAGAGCAATGCACATGTATGCGAGAATGAAAATGAGAAAATCTTATTAAGAACCAATGATGTTTTCAAATCTAGCCCTCTTAATTGATTTTGTAAACCAGTCCCTAGCGGAGTCGCTAGAAAATATTACAGCACCAAAATCTTGGAGTTTTGAGTTCAAAAATAAGATATTTCAAGAAATATTTGTAAAATATTTTACCACCTTGAAAATTAAACATTGAAAACCCCTTTTTGTTGAAAATAGAGTCGCCACTTAGTTTTTGAGAAAAATAAAAAAAAAGTACTCGCCATCATAGTCGGATCATAGTGATTTGATACTTTTACTCAGACGTTTTTCTACATCTCCCTTGAATTCTTTGAATTTCTCAAAGCATTCAGACTTACGGTGTATCAAGTAAATGTATTCATACCTTGAGTAGTCGTCAATGAAACTGACGAAGTACTCAAAGCCACCTCTAATCTGGATAGTCATAGGACCACACACATCAAAGTGAACCAGTTCTAACGGTTCTTTAGCTCTATAGTCTTTGGCCGAAAAAGAGTCTCTTGGTCATCTTATCCTCTAAGCAGAACTCACAGACTAGAAGTGCCTCCACTTCTAATAAATTCAAAGGTCCATCTTCTACTAGTCTGTTTATCATTTTTAGATTAATATGATCCAAGCGTAAGTACCAGAAAAATGTTTGATTCATTAAAGAAGGATGATTTCTCTTATATGATAAATTAGATGTGTTATTCAATTCAGTTATTTGCAGTGTAGGAGGGATAAGAGATATAATATACAGATCATCCACCAATGTACCAAAATAAATAAAATGATTATTTTTCTTAATAACCATAGAATCATTAAAATGAACAGAATATTTGTTCTTTATTAAATTAGAAATCGAAATTAAATTCCTTCTAATAGAAGGTACATAAAGACAATCTTTTAAAATTAAAATTCGATCTCTACTAAAATTGAGAATGACATCTCTTATTGCAACTGCTGCCACCCTGGTATTATTGCCTATATGTAGGTAAATTTTTTCCTCACTAAACTGCCTAGTTTTCTAGAACTCATGTAAAGAATTACAGATATAATTAGTGGTTTTCGTATCAACACACTAGGTACCGGTAGATAACATCGCTAAATATGTTTCAACCTCTAGTGAACAGAAATTATCTTACTTGTTCTGCTTACTGAGAAAAATTGGACATTGCTTTTTCCATTGCTCAACTGGTTACAGTGATAGCATTTGCCTCTCGGCTTCTTAACACTAGCTTTTGGCCCCTTAGCTACTTTTGAACCTATGCCTCCCTGTTTCTAAATCTTTTTCTTCTTCTTGCCTTTCAACTCAGAGGAAGAACATTTTTCAATCATATGCACAGTACCTGACTTCCTAAGAACACCATCGGTTGCATGAAGTTCTTTAAGAAGTTTTTCTAATGAAAAGCTGAGCTTATTCATGGAATAATTTAAGCAGAACTACTTAAAGCTATCAAGCAGTGACTGGAGTATGATATCGACCTGGGTTTTCTCGTCAATCTCAGTTCATAGGATCTCCAGTTCATTTAGATGACTGATTATCTTCAAAATATGATCCCTAACTAGGGTGCCTTTAACCATGCTTGTCTTCATCAGAGATTTTATGGCCACCTGTCTAACTGCATGATTTTGATCCCTAAATATTTCTTTGAGGTTTATAATCATGTCATAGGCACTAGGCATAAACTGATACTGATGTTGCAATACATTTGACATAGAAGCCAAAATATAACAGTGGGCCATCTGATTAGCTTTCTACCACTTCTGATAAGCCCAAATTTCCTGTCTGGTCACCTTCTCATTAGGTCTTGGTAGACAAATCTCAGATAATATAAATTTGTAGTTGACAATATATAAATTTCTTTTCTAGTCAACATAATTTGGTTCCGTTAGTTTATTTTCTTTGAATATTGTCGCGAGTGGATTGAAAGTTATTTTAAAATCATAGAATTACATATTTAAAAACCATTAATTATGACGAGAAAAAATTTTAAATTTTATTTTAAATTGGTTCCCTCTGCCATTTAAAAAAAAAATTGTCAGTAGCCTGCTACCTTGTGAATAGCATGTCTCAATAGGAAAACGTCTACTATCCATCGTTTATCCAGACAGATTAATTCCAATTAATTTTACCATTTATGCAACATATCATACTAAGTAAAATAAAATAGCTGATATAATTTTGATCCAATAAATAATAGCAATGACTCAGATCGAGAGAATACTATTATTTACAGTTAAGTGTTAACCACCACCTAATCTCGAATCAATCGCTTCGCAATGAACCCTTTAGATGGAGAAATGATCCACATTAACAATTATTTAGAATTATCTTTGAAGGAGGTTCGTACTGACGATACTACAATTGATTCTGTCCGATGGGGATAAAAGCCTTACTGCTAACATTCTAATTACATCACCTATAAACTAGTGATGAAGACCGCAAAATTTATTTGTGATTAAATTTTATCTTTCACTTAGTTTTTTAAAATATTGTAAGAGTTATAAAAACTATTTAATTAAAATAAATTTAGTAATTTAGAAAAATCGCACGATCCGAAAGATTTTAATTTTTTTAAACTATCTTTTTCGTGTTTTAATATGTAAAAAAATTGAATGCATAATTTTGCTTTGTTTTACAGCTAAGGTATTAAATAAAGGTATTCAAGTACGGGTTATTACATATTTTTTCAAAAAATAACAATTTATTAAAATTAAACCTTTTCCATTCAATTATTCTAAAAATTCAAAATTAATTTTTACGCTTTTTTCAAGATATTAGATTTTTTTTATTTAATTAAAAAACTTTTAATTAAAAAAAACTTAATTTTATTTTTCTTTACAAAATATTAATTAAAATTAATTTTTTTTGAATTAAATAAATTAAACAGAAAATATAAAATCAATATTTATTATCCACGCAGTTTATATAAATAAATAAACAAGATAAATATTACCTGGTTTTATGATCGAGGTAAAACTTTATCGAGTTTCAAGTTCCTTTATCTAGATAAATTTTCAGCCTTTCAATCGCTACAGAAAGCTGTTTATCCTTGTCAGAATCGAACAAGGATTCATCCATTCGCAGTGTTATAGATATACAATACTTCTCGAGTCCTATCTCATCATAAAACAGTCCCCAGAGATCTCAAACCAAGCCACTACTGCCGGCAACACCGGCGTCGTCGGCGCCGCACCACTGTCGCCGCTTCTGGAAGCTTTTGCCGCCACTCCTGAACTCTGTTTTCGTCCTAATTTTTTTTCTTAAAAATAGCTTACGAAAAATACTATCTTCATGTTAAAAAAAATTAGAACGAAAAATGCCTCGAAATAGCTTTCGATGAACCCCGAAGGGGCTATGCCGTCGCACCATTGCTGCACCAGCCACCGTTGTTGCTTTTGTTGCTGCTTTGTGATTGTTCAAGCTCCTGTTTCCTACTGTTTTTAACACTAATATAAAGCCACATATTTTCTTGAAGAACATCTAGAAAATAGTCCCAAAAAAGCTCGAAAACGGCCCCCGAAATAGCCCTTGACAATCGCTGTCGCCATCGCCTATTGCCGCTGTTTTTGTACTGCTTTTGCTGCACTTTTTCCCACTATTTTGGACTGTTTTTTCAACCTGTTTTACTGCTGCATTATGCCTAGAAAATTGCTCAAAAACCACTCCCAAAATTGTCACAAAACCACCAAAATCGACCCCGAAGCAGCTGATGGTGGTTTTTTTTGCTGATTTTTTTTTTGACTATTTTGGGACCTATTTTGCTGCTATTTTTAATGCATAAAATCTATAAAAACTTACCAAAAAAATTTGTTGCAAAATCGTAAAAAAATTACCGCGATTCGTGGCCTGAAACCTCCCGAAACCACCACTGGAACCACCAGTATGTCGCTACCTGTTCTTCGTATTCTTGGACATTCAAATCTATTCTTAAATATTCTAAATAATACTTTAAAAAAAATAAATGCATTTACATAAAAAGAAAACCTATGTTCCAAAAGCTCACAATCAATCTAAAAAGTTTAAAATTATCATGATCAACTCACGTGATTAAAAATTAAATTATAATCATCATCCACACAGTCAATCAAACATGAATATAAAGATGATCATAAAACTAGAATTAGAACGCATACAAAACAAAGTTAACACAGTTCTAAATCTATCCGGCCCCTCGATTAACCGTAAACATAATCAAAATGACTTTGATACCAATTGTTGGAGGCAAACTGTGAAGATCATTGATTTGAATACGATTTTTCGATTAAAAAAATTTGGACGAACAATCGCCGAAACAGGCTTCAGATAATTTTTTTTTTAATGTCGAACGATTAAAAGAAAAACCATGCCACCACAGTTAATTTAAATGAATATCTTTCGATTGTTTCTTCAACTACGAACTTTGATTCTCTAAGTTGAAACTCCGAACAGACCTTCTACTGTATTCCCGATGCGATTTCCGAACGTAATGTGGGCTACGATCGTTCAAGAACTGGTACCGGCAGAACTTGATCAATCTTAATCTTGAAAGACAATAACAGAAATTAGTTCGGCCTACCCACATATTTATAACCTACAACAGGGACATGTGAAGTAATTATGACATAGACTCCTAGTGTAACTCAGATACCTTTTTAACAGTTTCTACAAATATGCAAATCTCTTAGCGATTTCTATAATTATGAAAACCGTGCAGCGATTTCTGTAATTTTTATAAAATACTAAATTACAGTTCATACCACTAAAGAACTGTAACTGCTCTTCTGGCCATAATCTCAAGACTAATTGTATTTGACCCTCTGTTATTAAATGCTTAACTCATCTTTCCACGTTAAAATTTTCGATACCCACTAATTAAATTTAATTACTGATAATTTAATTTAATCAACTTCTTAAAATTTCTTAAATTCTTTCGCTTAACTTATGTCACGCCCCAAACTCTGGGTCACGCGAAAAGCCACAGAACAATCTCCAAACCACCCAAACAAAAGGGATTTAAGACCAGAAGACCAAATAAGGCCAAAACCGTTGTAAAAACATATTACCGAGGGTTTATTGATTTAAAAGAGTAGCCAAAAGACTACAGTTACAGCCTCACAGTTAAGCCTTTAAAAACAAAGTACAAGTTTTGGATAAGAAATTCTTTTTATTTTAAAAGCTTAAACCGTTCCAAAAATCTTCCTCGAAGCACAAGAGTTTAAATGAAGCATAAATCATTTGAAAATCCCGTTTGTAAACCGTTGATCCCAACAACGAAAAACGTAGTATGAAACTACGAAAACAGCAACCGTTCTAAGGTTCTATCGAAAGCATTAAAACATGCATACATCCATAATCATAGTATATGATTTAAACCATGTTACAAATAAACATGAAACATATATAACAGGTATAAGCTACCTATCAAGACAAAACATACGTCTTGTCATCAGCCACCTCCAGGCACCACCGGGTCAACCTACAGGACCATGCTTACCTGAAAAAGGTTTTATAGTAAAATGTCACACTGTGAGCTGAAATCCAATAGGAAAAGACAATAAAGCTGTAAAACAAAAAATATGCAATCACAAGCATACGGGCTCAACCAGAGGAGCCAAAAAGGTTTTCCCAACCCAAAACCACAAGTTTTCCATCAGGCTAACAAGAGCCTCAAAATGGTTTTATTTCATAAAATCTCACATTTTTGTCCTCAAAAGCATGCATATCATAAAGTGGGAGCTAACTCAACCGCAAAGCCAAAAGGTTTTACATCATAAAATCCCAACTTTCCCATCTGACTCTCAAAACAGTTTTTCCTTCACAACCAAGCATTTAAACAATGCAAAACAACATTTTATAGTTGAAGGAAAACAGTAATCAAAACATCGTTTCCTTACGAAATGTACCATCGTGGAAAAGAAGAAAGAGATCCTATATACCGACTCTGTCACACAGACAAAGGTAGCAACTATAGACTCCTGTCCATTACCCTAGTCCTGAACCACTTAAGGCCTACAAGGTAATGATAAGTTCTATACGGAGCACGACGACGTAAAAGCTAACTTTACGGGCCCGACAACCCGAGGGAAAAGAGCACCCAAATCGACTTTCTTTATGGGAACTACCCTGAAGGATAACAAAGGTACCTACACTGTGCACGTTTTTAGACTTTCACCGAGGGCAACTCGTGCCAAATACCCGTCATCTCAGTACATCTAGATAATCTTCTAAAAATAGTACCGTAGCTCAACTACGAAAATATTTCTTCAAAATAATACATTATACATGTATATAAATCCATCCATCGACATGGATATCAACAAAACATTTTCAAAATATTTTTTCCCATTTTTCACAAAACGTTTCAAAACCTGAGAGTCGATTCCCGAAGGCGAGCTCCAAACCTCCAAAACACCAAGTGTTGAGATTTTTCACGAAACCACCATTTTTCAACAAAATCCACTGTTTTTAAGAAAACCCTTTGAAAATCATACTACCACGTGTCATACAGTACTATAAACCAAGAAAAGCTAACAACATGCTTTTTATTAGAAAACAAGGCTTAAACAGAAAATATGACATTTGATGCATTTTCTACCCGGTAAAAACACATAATTACATATAACACCCTCATAACAGCAGTAGGTCTAGAATCCTACCTCGGCGAGTCAAAACTCGAAGTCTCAAAAATCGAACCTCTACGAAACTAAATTATGTCTGGATATATACGAAGCTCCCGGCACCAACATCGAGGATCCACAGTCGTATTGCTGAAAATCGAGCTCCGGGCCCTCAAAAACCTAGAGAGAAGGCAGAGAGAACCGAAACTTAGCCTGGAAGAAAGCTTCCTCAAAATATCTCAGCCTCTGATATTTATAGAAAAACACCAAAATCCTCAGTTTAGTCGGTTAGACCCTCCACTCCAGTCGATGGAATGGCCTACTAGAAACACGAAAAACACCCACCGCCTTGGTTCAGTAGACTGAACACCCTAGTTCAGTCGACCGAACTAGAAAAACTTGGTTCAGTCGACTAGGCCAACCCCTCTAGTCGACCGAACCTTAGGGCAGTGTGTTTTTCTGCGTAAGAACTGATTTTTCAACCTTAAGCCAAATCAAACAAGCCTCAACGGAACCTGAACACATGCCAAAGATGTACCTAACACCTTCCGAAGGTTACGAGGTATCTCGAACACTTAATCATTTCAAAATAAATCGGGTCGGGGTCTCACAACTCTCCCCATCTTAAAGTAATTCCGTCCCTGAAATTCAACACTAAAACTCATGCTAAACACCAGCCCGTAACCATCAACAATCTCAGATGTAATCCCAGCAACACTGTACGACAGCAAACATGCCTCCGCAACTGAAACCCCAAAAATCATCGTCACATAACTGATACCAAGAATACACATCCTTAAGGAACCCATCTCCGTACATATTGTTCACGCAACAAGCTCCACTGACATCACTGTCATCCAGGAAACATCCAGAACATATCGGATCAAGATCCAACTCACACTACCAAACCCCAACACAGAACTCTCGCCAACACAACTACTCCAGCGACAAACGCAAAGCAGGAGACCAATGCACCACGGTACCTGATCTCAAACATGCACTATGCTCAAACACAAAGACTTTCACTTTCGTCTTCATTGCCATATATTGGCTCAATCACATCTCACCATGCTCCCCAAGGACTATCTCCACAAGTACAAACACACGACGTCAAGCCCTGACATCGGTCACACACACTGCACACAAACTTTACTCAAGTCCTGACGATCACCAGATGACCACCGACTTTGATACCACATCATCACCCTACCAGTGCCAATATCTCCTTTACTGAAGTTGTCATGACACCGATCGACGAGCAACAACACAACACTCAATTCCAGAGAGAAGCTCACCAGAGAGAAGTTCACTTAACTCACCTGGAACACCAAAGAACAGGTCTCAGCAAACTCTCAAACCCTCCTCCTCTACTCAAACTTCCATCATGAACCACAATTCTCACCCAAGAGAAACATCAGGTGGCACACAAATATCCCAGACTAGGTTTCACACAATCGAAAATCAATCCGGCATCACAGCCACGAAGTCACCTGACCCCAACGAGTTACTTGGCCAAACATGTCACGCAGATAGGAGATTTCCTAGGTACTCAAAACCTAGACAAACCCAACCACATTGTTCGTCCGTGAAACAGCACGTCACTGCACATCTCAATTTCTTACCATTAGATCACTGATACCAAAACTGCAGACCAATCTCATGTCGAACACGGTCGCCGGCATCAGACAAAGCAATAAAATACTGTCATCCAACATCAAACCACATACGCCTAACACATACAGCAAACCTTTAGGTCCACCATAGCAAACTATTAGGGCCCAAGATACCAACCAAGACTTGCATCTTACACTTAGCAATTTCTTCACATCCAAACCTCATCACGGCCCTTCCGTTCCCAACCAAACAATTGCGTCGGTCCGGACAGGCCACGCCAACCAAGGGTTCTCCAACATCATACTCTCGGAACTACCATCCATACAAACAATAGTTATGCCGAAGCACAACACTTACCACAGTCGACAACTACATCTCGACTCCAAGAACTCTGAGCAGTTCCAAGTCCCAAACAAGACCCAAGCCAGACTCACAAAATCTACCAAAAACCCACCATACACATACAACGGTCAACGATCCTCAACTGATTCCTGCAAAAGAACTCTACGCCTCAACACCAACTCTCTTGTCTATCGAGAACAACAACATAGGGGACACAACTTCACATCACACAAATAAACCACACGGACGAGGTTACCATGACCTATCATATTTACCATGCTCATATGTACTCTTTTATGGTCTCCCACCGTGAGAGAATACCAATCCCATCATGCAATTCTTTATAGTTCCCAACTGCGGGAGCAATCGGATCCCAAGTCACACACACAAACATTCAGATGTAGTGCGTCTCGCACCATGCGTCGAAGCCACGAAGAATCCATCTTCTAATCACCTATTCACAGCGACACAAGTCCCAGAGTCATAACTCCAAGGGTCATACACAGGTATAGATCCACTGAGATTCCATAATCTCATAACACAACCAAAACCTGAACCAATCAAGAACCTGGCATCTCTAGCCAACCGAGATGAAACAACTCACACCAGATAATCGTCTACAAGAAAACTCTCTCTTCTTCTATCCAAAGGAAAGACAAAGGCTTAACAAGAAATCATGACTCAACCTCAGCGTACTGGGAGTACTCCTCAACACTTAGCCTCTAAGAACTCTATAAGTCCTACCTCGAGGCTACATCGACTACAGTCACACAGCTGCTGTCAACCACGATCACGATACTCAGATCATCCGCTAAACCAAGCTCTCAACGCTCAGACCTCATTCACACACGTGAACACCATCCATCCGCATACCTGGTACAACACATACTATTGCGCCTAAAACCTCACTTCCTACGGTTGCACTTACTCACCTACTTAACTTCTGCTAGGCAACCACAATCACGTCACGGTCTCGAGCTCACTGTCCACGGCACAGCATCAAACAAAGGAAACCCAATTCTAAGACCATTCATTTAGAGTTACTAATAACTCCCACAACCATGCAGACACCTTCCGAACTTTCGCTCTCCAAGCACACATCGATCACAGGCATCGTACCTTATGATTTCTCACCTATCACCATAGGCCAGCCAAACCACACGGTCCATTGATAAACCTCATCACTCCACACTTCGTTCCAATGGGCGAACAACATACCCATCTCTGAACCTAAGGTGGAAAATAACCTCTAGACATATCATACCCGGGATACGTCATCTCAGCACTAAGCCATCCACATGAACCTCGCACGTTTCCCAAACGCGATCTCCTAATCACTAGGATATCGACCAAACCACTGACCTGCCTTCCCGTAGGAACCTCACAAAATTGATACTCATCGCAGGAGCCCTTACATTCCCATACAGCCATAACCCGTGCTCTTCCCAGCATAACTGCCATTCATACTCGTTCCCATATCCATGAGCTCACTCACTCAGAACTCAATTTTCAAACCTCAAAAGGTATACAACGTCTAAATTCATCAGACTACTCTGACTGCCAACAACATCCTACTGACCACCATCGATATCCTTACTACCAGGAAATATCTCCAGAACCACACGTTTTGCTATTTTAACATATGCTCAGCCAAGAATCTCTACGCTCCCATCCACTATGTTTTCGTCTATACCCCGTCCTGAATACACGGCTCAAGACATAGCATGGCTCATGACGTATCTAATTCATCACACGGCCAGAACCACGTATACTAAGACTCTGAAGGGTTGTTACTATCCCTAATCCAATCACATCGACTGATTTCCTAGGGTCTCCGACACCCCAGCACCTCGACTCACAAGGTTAACCATAACAGAACTCCAACATCCACTAGCCTACTCTTAAGGGGAGCCAGCTACTATAATCAAGCCACAAACTAGGCTTCATCTGCACCTGAACAAACGCTGCTCGTACTAACGCCTAACAGATGTCAACCGAGGCCAACCTCACATGACTGAACCCAACTCACTGATGAGTTCCACAACATACCAAGTGATCGACGCTCAACCCATAACCCTGCTTCTGCAACTAATAGCAATCGAGTCGCATAACCAAGAGCCAAACCACAATCCCATCGTCTCTAAGGGTGTACATGTCATATATCAAGAAAGCATGAAACACGACAACCTAAGGTCGATCTATCAGGTTGTTTTTACCACATACCACATAATCATGCTAGCACATAGTCACGACGATCATGCAGACACAACACCGATACCGAGGAGAACCAACAAGAATGATGCGTCACTTTGGATAACCTACTTAGATTTCCTGCTAGAAATCACGTCCATGAAACGCGGTTCTAACTTGGCTCCCAAGTTTGTTAGTCCAACCGTCCGAAGGCAATACTAATCAATCCTAAGGTCCAACCTCCATGCTCACATATACACGACGTCAACATGCACATATTCCAAACACAGGCAACCAAGCACACACACATCTTCACAAGGTAACACACCCTCATCTCATAGCTCATAAGTATTTGAGCCTAGAGATCTGATACCAAGTTGTCACGCCCTAGACTCCGGGTCACGCAAAAACCCATCGAATAACCTCCAAACCACCCAAACAAAAGGAATTTAAGACTAGAAGACCAAACAAAGCCAAAACCGTTGTAAAAACATACTACCGAGGGTTTATTGATTTAAAAGAGTAGCCAAAAGACTACAGTTACAGCCCCACAGCTAAACCTTTAAAAATAAAAGTACAAGTTTTGGATAAGAAATTCTTTTTATTTTAAAAGAAGCTTAGGCCGTTCCAAAAAATTTTCTCGAAGCACAAGAGTTTAAATGAAACATAAATCATTTGAAAATCCCGTTTGTAAACCGTTGATTCCAACAACGAAAAACATAGTATGAAACTACAGAAAACAACAACCGTCCCAAAGTTCTCTCGAAAGCATTAAAACATGCATACATCCATAATCATAGTATATGATTTACAACATGTTACAAATAAACATGAAACATATACAACATGTATAAGCTACCTATCAAGACAAAACAGACGTCTTGTCATCAGCTACCTCCGGGCACCACCGGGTCAACCTACAGGACCATGCTTACCTGAAAAAGATTTTATAGCAAAATCCAACACTGTGAGCCGAAACCCAGTAGAAAAAGACAATAAAGTTGTAAAACAGGAAATATGAAATTATAAGCATACGGGCTCAACCACAGAAGCCAAAAAAGTATTTTCAACCCAAAATTACAAGTTTTCCATCAGGCTAACACGAGCCTCAAAACGGTTTTATTTCATAAAATCTAACATTTTTGTCCTCAAAACCATACATATCATATAGTGGGAGATAACTCAACCACAAAGCCAAAAGGTTTTACATCATAAAATCCCAAGTTTTTCATCTGACTCCCAAAACAGTTTTTTCTTCACAACCAAGCATTTAAACAATGCAAAATCACATTTTACAGTTGAAGAAAAATAGTAATTAAAACATCGTTCCTTCACGAAATGTACCATCGTGAAAAAGAAGAAAGAGATCCTATGTACTGACTCTGTTACACAGACAAAGGTAGCAACTATAGACTCATGTCCATTACTCTTAGTCCTGAACCAATTAAGGCCTGCTAGGTAATGACAAGTTCTATACGGAGCACCATGACGTAAAAGCTAACTTTACGGGCCCGACAACCTGAGAAAAAAGAGCACCCAAACCGAACTTCTTTACGGGAACTACCCCGAAGGATAACAAAAGTACCTACACTATGCACATTTTCGGACTTTCACCGAGAGAAACTCGTGCCAAATACCCGTTATCCCGATACATCTAGATAATCTTCTAAAAACAGTACCGTAACTCAACTATGAAAATATTTTCTCAAAATAATACATTATACATGTATATAGATCCATCCATCAACATGGAGATCAACAAAACATTTTCAAAATATTTTTTTTCGTTTTTCATAAAACGTTTCAAAACCTGAGACTCAACCCCGAAGGCGAGCTCTAAACCTCCAAAACACCAAGTGTTGAGATTTTTCACAAAACCACAATTTTTCAACAAAATCCACCATTTTCAAAAAAACCCTTTGAAAATCATACTACCACGTGTCATACAGTACTATAAGCCAACAAAAGCTAACAACATACTTTTTATCAGAAAAATAAGACTTAAACAGAAAATATGACATTTGATGCATTTTTTACCACGTAAAAACACATATAATTACATATAAGACCCTCATAACAGCAGTAGGTCTAGAATCCTATCTTGGCGAGTTAAAATTCGAAACCTCAAAAATTGAACCTCGATACGAAACCCCCGGCACCAACATCGAGGATCCACAGTCGTATTGCTGAAAATCGAGCCCCAGGCTCTCAAAAACCTAGAGAGAATCCAGAGAGAACCGAAACTTAGCTTGGAAGAAAGCTCCCTCAAAATATCTCAGCCTCTGATATTTATAGAAAAATATCAAAATTCTCAGTTCAGTCGACTGGACCCCCCACTCTAGTCGACTGAACAGCCTATTGGAAACACGAAAAACACCCACCGCCTTAGTTCAGTCGACCGAACATCCTAGTTTAGTCGACCGAACTAGAAAAACTTGGTTCATTCGACTAGGCCAACCCCTCCAGTCGATTGAACCTTAGGGCAATGTGTTTTTCTGCGTAAGAACTAATTTTTCAACCTTAAGCCAAATCAAACAAGCCTCAACGGAATCCGAACACACGCCAAAGATGTACCTAACACCTTCCGAAGGTTACAAGGTATCTCGAACACTTAATCATTCCAAAATGAATCGGGTCGGGGTCTCACAACTTATTTGTCGGCCGAATAATTAAATCCACCTACAGGGTTTGACCTAGTCAAAACTTATAAGTTTTCTTAAGGGGGTATCGTCAATCCCGAATAATCGAGATGTAAATTCTATCAATAATTAATATTCACCATATAATTAATACCGGTATCCAAGTCACTAGGACTATTGACCCATAAAAGATCGCACCCTCTAATAAATCAAAACAACGAATATTAAATATACGCAAATAATAATTATTTCTAGATTAAGAGTATAAGCATTCATAATAACCTTGGGGTGTGAATTAATTTATATAATTAGTATAAAATTAATTATCTCAATATGATTATGTTCAATACACACAAAGTGTACTAGTACAGAGAGTCAGAATAATAGACGATACTATTATCTGTTCTCCGTAATCAAGACAGGTCTACTAAAATTCTGTACTGCAGTCGTACCGATGGTTTGTCCAATTATATCTAAATTGTGAACCGTAAATTTATATTCTATAAAAACCTATAATTTGATCTTCTGTATCCAAACCAAACTCTATATACCAGATTAAATACTGTATAGAATAAATGACAACCATGAATAACAATTGAAGAAATGATATTGCATACATTGTTCATTAAAATTCTCATAAAATGAAAAAATAATTTTATTAAAAAAATAAAATTAAATACTAAAACCAATAAAATTCATGATTTTTAGTATACAACCTGACAACTACCTCCATTGCCATCACCAACACCACTGACGCCATCACCATCGCTATCCCCACCAACGCCAACCACTACCATGTGCAAAAGAGGAGAATAATCAATGTAAACATGATGATCAAGAGAGAGGGAATCTAAAAGAGGTAGCGAATTCGAGAGAGAGATAGAGAGTCAAAAGGTGCAAGAAAGAGAGTCGCGATGTGCGAAAGAGAGATTCGAGAGAGAAGGAATAGAGAAAATTGTCCAAGTGAATGGTGCTTTCGAAATACCCTGAACTATTAAACTGATACTTACCTCGCGGCCATAAGGTTTGTTCCTTTTAAAAGTCACGGTTGTTGCATTCGATGCATGTTCGTGGGCTCTTTTTGTAACGGCCATAAGGAATTTCATATGTTTATCCACGATTGTGACATCCCAATCACATGGCCTCAATAACCCTAGGGTGACTAAAATTTTATTCCTACCATTTCTTAATTCTTATGACTTGTTATGATTTTTATGATTTCTTTTGAATAAAATTTTATTCCTCAAATAAATTATTGAAAATTATTTTTGATTTGTTCCATATTACTTTTCTATATACTTGGTAATATGTAAGGTTGTAACGTAATTTGTGGGTGTAACATATATGGTATGTATTCAAGTAATGAGTGCACACCGTATCATTATCTTTTTAAAAAATTCATAACGATATTTTTAGCGACAACTAGTCTGTATAGCAATAAAATTTGTGCACATTTAGTTACAAACTAATTTATGACTAAAATAACCTTTATGGATAACACCACTTTTTTCACTAAAGTAAGTTTTTTTTTTTGTGACAGGATGACTAAGTCATCTCTTCATACATTTAGCTACGAATTTTTAAAAGACGTCTCAGTGACACGTTGTTTGTTGTCACTAGAATAGTGACCAATAATGATTTTTATGACAATTTTAGTTGCCACTATTCTCTTGTAGTATCACTCACAATAATCTCCTTTATTTGAAAATTTGTAAGGTGTTTTTAGAATACCACCTGGCTTAAGTGGTACTTTAGGTAAATAAAAAATTTGATACACAATTAAGTGGATAATATTTGTCTTCCACCCATCTAACCAAAAAAAAAATTCGACTTGTCACACTTAGAGTATTTTCTACTCAATAACAATACTGTATAATAATATTATGTAATACTTTGGACTATGAAATACTTGCCCCTTTTTAAACATTGGAAATGTTCTTGTGCTGGCGACGATCCAGCATTCCTGCATGCGTTGCTTTATGATTGTGGAACTCGTCACTAGAATATAGATACCTTGGTAAATAGGGTTCTATCTGGCTTGATTCCTTCTGTTTATGCTTGTTAAAGCTCAAAAGCATATCCAAAATACCAAACCTATCATTTGAAGCAATCTCAATTCTCATTTCTCAGGTAGAAAAAACATTTCATCTCTTCTTTTCTTTTTCTTTTTTTGTTAAAGGGTTTCCTTACCTTTTAAGCTTTTAGACAGCGTATATATTAAAACCCATTGGGCACAAACTGCTTCCAAACCACCGAAATTCCATTCATAATCGTAATTTCTTCCTTTCAGTACTGAAACTCTGCCATGGATAGCATTGCAAGACACAGGTATCGGAAGCCCGCTTCCCGCATCACTGTTTTAGCACACTTTCTTGGTGCAATATCAGTACTCCTCTTGCTTGTTTGGTTACTTCATTACCGTGGAGGCATCAACCTTGATTCTAACAACGCAAGTCGCGTTTTGAATGTAAATCAATCCCTCTTAAACCAGCTCACAAGATTTTTTCTAAGCAAACATAATTTTTTAAGTCTTATTCATCTTCTCACTCTCTCTCTCTCTCTCTCTTTCTCTCTTTCTCTCTCTCTCTCTCTCTTTCTCTCTCTCTCTTCTCTCATTTGGTTTTGTGAGCAGGTTCACCCATTTCTTATGTTCTTTGGATTTATCTTCTTTGCTGGTGAAGGTACAGATAGACTTGGTTTCAATTTTCCATGTGCATTCTTTTTTAAACTTTCTTTCTTCTTACTTCAAATTCTATTATCTCTGGTAAGTCTCAACTCTGAATTGGCTGCTGAAAGATAGGGAAAAGAAAAAGAAACCTTAGCATGCAAGGTTATTTGAGATTAGAATAGTTATTTCAAGATTACAATCCTCCTTCAATTAGAAGAAGGTTTGTGTGCAGAATTATTAATTTAAGTGAGAGAAAATAGAGGAAAAGTCGATGGTAGTAGAAGATTTGAGAAAAAAACGTGGAACATGTTAGAGTAGACAATCTTTCTTTGATTGCCTATGAAATTAGAGGCTACTTAATATAGCGTGTGAATCTTTCTACCGTATAGTTTATGTTTGTACGCTAAATATTAAAGTTTACAGATATATCAAAGTGGGACTTATTGACTCATTTTAGAGAAATAAAAGGAAAAAGAAAAAATCTACACCCCACCACGACGGACTAAAAAAAAAGGTTTCACAATTATAAAGATTCAAAAAAAGAAGTTACAAATCTCAAAAGCCCACACATGAGCGGAAATTAGAATATATACTATATAATTTTACATTACTTAGGTGTGAAATAAATGATTACTTAATATAATGTTAGGACCTCACTACTTAATAACTTAAGTTTTTAAGTTGGATAAAAATTAATTTGTACAAAACATAAATTAATAAATTAAGTTTTTAAGTGAAAACATATTTATGTGGGTGACTGAAAAAATCGAAAAAATTGATGGGAATTCAAAATTAATACAGTAAATAAGATGTTCACGTATATAATAGTGTATATATATAGATATATTTGCTTCACTTGTTGTTGTTGGTGGTGGTGGTGGGAGCAGCGGCAATGGTGTACAAGACAGTAGAGGCTGAGAAGAATGTCCAGAAGATTTGTCACATGCTTCTCAACCTAACTGCAATTGTTCTGGGAATTGTTGGTATAAAAGCTGCGTTCAAGTTTCATGATATGCTAAACGTGAATCATATGTACAGCTTGCATTCATGGATAGGCATAGCCACTTTCTGCTTGTTTGGTATACAGGTACCAACCCAAATCAGCTTCATAGCTTATATGCAGACAAGTTAGGACTCTTGCCTAATTAAAAGCATTTATATATATATATATATATATATAAACAAAAGAGATATTAGTTTATTAGTTTGCTAATCTATATATGGAAGTAAAAAGAGATAAACAAAAGGATAATAAAAATAAAAGCTAAATTATTTTTTTATTAGATTAGTTAAAAGAGAAGTAATATCAAGGATATTTTTTTTAAAAAAATTTAACTTTTTTACAAAGAAAACACGGGAGAAGAGAGATAATAAAAAAAAAAAAACCAATATTATTTCATTTCAAAAGTTAAATTTTTAATACCTATTTACATATTATATCAAGTTTATATTTTGTTATCCATGAAGCTTCCATGTCTTTCTTAGCTTGTTTATGTTGGGCCATGTCGATAATTACAATAAAAATATTATTTATGAAAAAAATTAAGTTAATTGAAAATTGATAATTATATGGATAGATCACATTGAATTTTTAAAATTGTGCATGCTGTCTATTTAATTTTAGGATCAATTAAATGATCCAATTATGCGGTTGTGGATGTGCAGTTAACTTATTTTTTATACATATATAATCTTCTAAATAATTTTAGAACATTAACTATTCTAAATAATTTTAAAAAACAAGTATCTTGGAAAGAAAGTTTAGAAAATTTACTAAAAACATGACTAAAAGAGAGATTTGGGAAAACAAAAGCTATTTTACACCCACTCAATGGGACCCACATGCTTATCAATCAGCTGACGATGTTTCGCAAAGCTTCTTAAGTTAATTTTAAAATTTTCATTACTAATTTTAGTAGTAAAATATATTTTTTAAAAATACTTATAATTTTTACTATAAATTATAATTATTTTTTTTATTTCAGTTACAAGATAACATGTTTATCAAACATTCATAATTTTTACTACAAATTACAATCTAGTAATTAATCTCAACCTAAATTTTCACTTTAAGTGTCTGTTTGGGATAATTTTTAAGCTTGACTTTTAAAAAGTTTAATTTTTTTTTAAAAGAAGATAAATAAAAAAATAAGAGTATTTGAGATAATTTAAAGAAATAAATGTTAAAAAAAGAAAAAAGAAAAAAAAATGATATTTTTGTAGTTACCTTCAAAATCGTGCAAAAATATTAGTATAAACAAATAAATTAAAAAGCTGAAATTTTTTTAAAAAAGCTACTTTTTCCTTAATCCCAAAGTGGGTCTAAAATTAGAACCAAAAAAAAAAGAGAAAAAAAAGGAATGAAAAGCCTTTTCCTAAGTGAATTTCTTATTATTAATTAGTTTTTTGTGATTGATTTGGCAGTGGCTTTTTGGGTTCACAATGTTTATGTTTCCGAAAAGATCGGAGTCCACAAGAGCAAGAGCAGTTCCGTGGCACGTATGTGGCGGCAGAGCAATTCTGTACATGGCGATATGCTCCGCCGAGACTGGTTTGATGCAGAGGGAAACGCTACTGCAACTGGAGGACAGCAGGGAGTCTCGTTTAGTCAACTTCACTGGGCTAGCAATCCTCCTCTTTGGCATTA
>JAUMHN010159853.1:0-22508 GCA_032360265.1 Heliamphora ciliata
TTTTGGTTCGGTTATGCGGCAGAGAATGTGTGAAGGGATTGAGTGATGATGGTAAGAGATTTTAGAATCAGGAGTTAGTATTGTACGGTTAAAGTATTCTTGGGTGAGTGGTACGTATGTGAAGGAAAGATGCGAATGTGTATTGTGGTATGACGAGGGTTGTGTTTGGGTTGGTATAGGTAAGCATATACTTGTGGAGCGTTTAGTCTACGTGGCATGTTTAGCCCTAGTGATGCATTAGGTTTAGGTGGCGGTATTAATCTTGATGGTCGTAAGGCTAGAGTGGTAATTAAAAGTGTGTGTAAAGATTATGTGTAGAAGATAGGTGATAGGGTGACTGTTAAGAACAAGTATCATTTGCCTAGGATAGACGACCTGTTCGTCCAATTGCAAGGAACCAAAGTGTTCTCAAGAATAGACTTGAGGTTAAGATATCATCAATTGAAAGTGCGAGAGTCAGATGTACCCAAGACTGCCTTTAGAACCCGTTACGGACATTATGAATTTGTGGTGATGCCTTTCGGGTTAACGAATCCCCCTGCGGTGTTTATGGACCTGATGGATCAAGTGTTAAAAATTTTTCTAAACCAATTCGCGATTGTATTCATAGATGACATTTTGATATACTCTCGGAGTCAGGAGGAACACAGGGAACATTTGGAGATTTCTTTGCAAACCATGAGGAAACACAAGTTCGTGGTTTAGTCATTATCTTAATGATCAAGAGATCGTGTTTGGGAACCGTGCTGGGTGCATGAGGTTTGAAGGGACCAAAGATAAATTCGAGAGTGTGGTTGGTTAGTGCTGAGACGATGTATCCTGGGTGTGCTATGTCTGGAGGTTCTTTGTCTTCCACCTTAGGTTCAGAAATGGGTATGTTGATTGCCCATGGGAACAAAGTATGGAGTAATAAGGTTCAGCAATGTACCATGTGATTTGGATAGCCTAGGGTAATATGTGAGAAATCGTGGGTTGCGATGCTTGTGATCGGTGTATGCTTTGAAAGCGAAAGTGCAGAAGGTGTCTGCATGGTTAAGGAAGTTCTTGATAACTCTGGATAGAAGAACTTAAGATTAGATTCCCTTTGTATTGTGCTGTGTGCTTTCTATGAGAGTTGCGTGGGCAGTGGACTCGAAGCTGTGGTGTGGTTGTGATTTGCCTAGCAGGAGTTAGGTGAGTAAGTGAAACCTTATGGAGTGAGGTTTTGGCACAATGGGAATGTTGATGAATGTCTCCGTGCATGATTGGTGATGAGCTTGTAATCCTATGGTATGGGATGTGTTGTACAAGGTATGCGATTGGTAGTGTTTGTATTTGTGTGTGAATAAGGTCTGAAAGCTGAGATCTTGATGTAGCGGAAGGTTTGGGGTACCGTGATCGTGGTTGACGACAGCTGTTTGACTGTGGTCGATGTGGCTTCAAGGTAAAGTTCATAGGGTTCTTGAGAGGCCAAGTGTTTGTAAGTACTGAGAGTATGCTGAGATTGGGTCATGGGTTTTGTTGACCCTTTTCTTCTCTCCTGAGAGAGATAGAGTTTCTTTGTAGACGATTGTTTGGTGTGAGTTGTTTCATCTCGGTTGGAGGGAGATGTTGGGTTCTTGATCGATTCAGGTTTTGGTTGTGTACTGAGACCAAAAATCTCTGTGGATTTGTTATATGTGTTGTGACCCTTGGAGTTATGATTCAGGGACTTGTATCGCCGTGATCGAGGGATTGTGGGTTTACTTCTTCGTGGCTTCAACGTGTGGTTCATGGCTACGTGCCTTCTTGGATGTGGAACATCTGTGTGTATAACTTGGGATCCGATTGCTCCTGCGGTTCGGGACCGTAAAGGATCGCATGATGGGGTTAGTATTATCCATAGTGGAAGACCATAAAAGAGTACGTATGAGTGTAGTAAACATGATAGGTTATGGTAACCTAGTCAGTGTGGCTCGTTTTGTATGATGGTTGAACCATTTGGGTTGTGTTCCCTGTGAGGTTAGGTTGGTGGACCAGGAATGCTTTTGCTGGTTCTTGTTGACAAAGGAATTGGTGTTGAGATGTAGTGTTCTTTCTTCAGTAATTAGCTGAGAATCGTTAACCATTGTGTACAACTTGTTCTGGATTGTGTGGTTATAGTTATACTTCTAGCTCATGGTAAAGCGGGAATTTTGTTGAGGAGTGGTTATCGACTGTGGTAAGTGTTGTGCTTTGGCATAACCGTTTGTTTGGATGGCAGTCCTGAGAGCGTGTAAGGTATGAATTAGGAAGGATATGATGTTTGAGAAGCTTTGGTTGGCGTAGTCTGTTCAGACCGCCGTGGTTATTTGGTTGGGAATGGAAGGGCCGTGATAAGCCCTGGATGTGAGAAAATTTGTAAGTGTAAGATGCTAGTCTTGGTTGGTGTCTTGGGTTCGAATATTTTGCTAGTGTGAACTCAAGGGATTGATGTATGCGTTATGAGTTGGAATCGATGTCAGATGATGGCTATCATGTTTGTTCTGTCAGATGATGGCGATCATGTTTGATGTGAGGTTGATCTGCAGCTTTAGTATCCGTGATTTGATAGCGAGATGTTGAGTTGTGTAGTGATGTGCGGTTGCACGGGGGACATGGTTGGGTTTTGTGTAGGATGTTAGATGTCTATGAGATGTTCTGTCTGTGGAATGTGTTTGGCTGAGTGACTCATTTGGGTCAAGTGACTTTGTGACTGTGGTGCCGAATTGGTTTCCAGTTGTATGGAACATTGTCTAGGACAATGGTGTATCACCTAGCATTTCACCTGGGTGAGAATTGTGGTTCGTGATAGAAGTTTGAGTAGAGGATGAAGGTTTGAAGGTCTGTTGAGATGAAAAACATTCTTTGATGTCTAGGTGAGTAAGTGAACTTCTCTCTGGAGTTGAGTGCTGTGTTATTGCTCGTGGATTGGCGTCGTGTCAGCTTTGAGATGGCATTGTTAGCATCAGTAGGGTAATGATGTGGTAGCAAAGTCAGTGGTCGTCTGGCGATCGTCAAAACTCGAGTAGAGTTTGTGCATGGAACATGTGATTTCATGTGATCGATGTCGGAGTTCGACGTCATGTGTTTGGACTTGCGGAGATAGTCCTCAGTGTGCATGGTGAGGTGTGATTGAGCCAGTTTGTGGCAGTAAGAGCGAAGGGGTGGTAGTCACTATGTTCGGGCGTAGAGAGTGTTTGGAATCAAGTACCATGGTGGATTGGTCTTGTGTGATGTGTTTATCGCTGGAGTAGTATGTTTTGAGGATTGGTAGTGTGAGTTAGATCTTGATCCCACGTTTCATAGATGTCTCATAGGTGACAGTGAAGTTAGTAGGACTTGCACGTGTGGGCAATTTGTGTGGAGTCGTGTTTACCTCATGTGACGACAGGTTTGGGATTTCAGTTGTAGGAGCGTTTCTGTTGTTGTGCGGTATCGCTGGATCTGCAACAGGGATTGTTGGTAGTTTCGGGACAGTGATTGGCTTGAGTTTCAGTGTTTAATTTTGAGGACGAAATTTTTTAAAGGAGGATAGATTGTAATAACCCGAACTCAAGATACGAATAAAAAAAGAAAGAACATCTCAAAAGAAACGAAATCTCGAACCTAAGTTCAGTAAGAAAAAGAAAGAAAAAGAAATAAGAAGGAAGAAGAAGAAAGAAGAAGAACCAAGAAATTTTGGTGGAATCCATGGATGCTAAAGATAAGTCCTTGATCCAAATCATTAAAGAGTGATCTATATAAGGTAAGTAAGACTCTAACATATCTGATTTTACACCTATCAAACATCTCTTTCATCATTTAAAAATACCAATTAAAGATCAAGAATTGAATATGAATCGAAAAGGCGTCATGGTGAGATTTTAGGACTGTCTTGGTATGGCTGTTGTGTCATGAAGTTTTCATGAGGTTTTCTAATGAATCCATGGCATGAAAAGGTTCTAGAATTGTCATTTTTGAGTGTACAAAATATGGATGTAAAGGAAATGGACCAACCATTAACACACATGATGCTAGGACACTATATCTAAACATGGCCTGCAATTTGAGCCTTTCCACGTTTCTGCCCTGAGATTTGAAATATCATAACTCAATGTAAAAACTTGATCTAAGCATGATTTTTATTTCCAGAGTTATATTTTTGTGTTATTTTTCATCCAAAATTAGTTTGAACTCATTTGAGTAAGTAGAACTTGAGATATTGCAATTCTACCAAAGTGTGTTGGTTTCAGACCAGTCAACAGTGCAGACCTAAAAATCCTAGTTTAAAATGAGATCCAAGCTTTGGCCAAAAGAGGAAAGTTGTAGATAACATGTATATCTATCTACCCACGAATAATGAGAACAAACTATTGATTTTTGGTAGGTCAAAGCCCATTTCAAATTCTCTGTTGAATTTCAGCTTCCGAGAAATATTCTGTCACATATTTTTATATAGCCCAAAACACCTATTTTTAGTGACGTATTCCAAAAGTGGTATACATGAACTTTGTAGCCAAAATGTTGAAGTATGTTTTTCCCAAAAATCAGACCTTAAAGCCTCGAGATGATATCTCAAAACCGTTTTAAACCCTCTATCCAAAACCGGCTTTGCTGAGTTTTGGCGGCTGACAGAACCTACTTTTTAAAATGGCCAAAAAGTCTAACTTGTTTCAAACAACTACCCTTATCTCTAAACGTGAAACTTGTAGGGAACATACTGAGCTAGTACATACTAAAAAATGGACTCATTTAGACTTAATTTGATACCGTAAAACTGAGAGTAACAGAAGCATAATTTTGGGTAAAATCTGGAGAAAGTGCTGAACCGTTTTTGCTTAGGATGAAATGTTCATCCTTTTGCCTTAGGATTTGGTCATGGTGTTAAACATGAGAGTTGTAAAAAATATTTTTATCTAATTGGTGTTTAAAAATCATAATCAAATTCCAAGTCTAAGTACCTCAAAATGCTGCCGTACTTTAAATTTTAATGATTGTGAGAGGGTAATAAATGGTTAAGTTAAATCCTTAAATAAGTGAAGGATTGGGCAAGTACGTGTACCCCTTAAACCTAAAAAGAAAGTAACCATGGTCCCTTAAATCAAGAAAATATTCAATGGTCAAAATCAATTTAGTACTTCACGTTCTAAGAGGGGTAAAGCTATGTGTTGACGGTTAAGTCATGTTTGCTTGCTAGGCATGAAAGTTTTGTTACATGAGGAGCAAGCTTAGCTCATTGACAAAGGCTCGATTCGTATGCATATAAAATAAGTGTATGTTTGACGATCGCATGAACCTGTTATTTTCAAAAGCCATGATGTTTTTAATTCAAGTATGCTATCCATGATATTCTAAACAAGCATGATGTTACTATGAAAGTATGGCTAATGTTGTGTGGTTGTTCCAAAGTGCCAAGTTATAAGGGTTTTCGGCCCTTTTATATCTCTTTATGAGGGAGGTTACCCAAGTATGGGTTTTTCATTTATCCATATAGGGGAGGTTTCCCGTTAAGTGGAGGTTTTTGCCTTAAAGACGTTGCATGCTAAGTCTCGGACAGCACATACCACTCGTGCTTGGTGGAGAGTGGGCCTCATTCCATCACGTTGCTATCCATGTATTGAGAATTGAGGTTACAGTACCGTCAGAACTCCCAGTCGTGAGGTTGACGACTACTTGGACATTGTTGGGGTTTGAGATGAGATTTGAGAAGTGGTCATGCATTTTAAATTTTTGGCGATTGAGCCAGGAACATATTTCTGTTTGAAATACTGAGAAGATTTTATATAATCTCTGATGTTTTCATGTTCATGCAAATGCATCAGTTTCTATATTTTCGTGGAAAATGTGATGAACATTTTTAGAATGAGTTTTCAATTATCCTTACCTAAGTAACTGTCTTTTCTATTCAAGATAATGCTAAGTGCGCTCTCCTGCAAACTCTGTTGTTGCAGATACCAGGAACGGCTAAGAGTTGGTCCACCACTGGCATCATCGAGTAGTTTTGGTTCTGGTATTGGAAATCATTTTGGCCAGTCTTTCTTTTGTTTAGTTTTAGTGTTGGCAAAGCTTCATGTATAAGATCTTGAAGGTTTTTGACCTTTTAGAAGTAATGTATGCCTTGGGATGGTGAATCCCTAGTGACTCATGTTTATCTCTTTGATATTAAGATATTTGTGGTTGCTTAAGTTTACTCCTTGTCTATCTCTTGGGCTGCCAGTCTACGGTGGGATCTTATCCCTTCGTGTCGGATTAGTGCCTTGCGGGAGCGGGGTGCTACAATAGATGTCAGGATCAAACAGGATCGGGTCACCGCCCACCCAGATCCCGGTGATAAAGGAAAAGTCAAGAGGAGTGAGTGTAATCTCGAAGGTGGGCAGGTAGAAGGTGTTAGTGATGTCCCACCATATCTCTGTCAAGGCCATGAGGGTGACCCCGTCATTGCTAGTCCCCTCTAGCATGATGACAAAGTTGCCAAAACCTGCCCGTTCAACAATCTCTCTACTACGAGGAGGGAGCACCATGTACCACTCCAAAATGTTCGAAGACCCACCAAAACCTCGAATACGAAGTCGCCCCTGAAACAAAACAAAACAAGCAAATCAGTAAATAGGAACGACAAAAAAATTAAAATCAAATGCACAACGAGATAACTGAAACAAAGTTCTCCACCAGCTCCTAAAACGTAAAACTCTTCAGCCTTGCTTTATGATCTAAATGTCCCTTTGAAAAATCCTAATCCTTGCATGACCTAAAACTGCCCTTCAAATGATCGGTCCTCCTCATGACCTTAAACTAACTTGTCAGTCCTTACATGACCTAAAACTGCCCCTCAAATGATCGGTCCTCCTCAAGACCTTAAATTGACTCTTCGGTCCTTGCATGCCCTAAAAATTGCCCCTCAAATGATTGGTCCTCCTCATAACCTTAAATTGACTCCCTAATCCTTGCATGACCTAAAACTGCCCCTCATACAATCGGTCCTCCTCATGACCATAAACTAACTCCTCGGTCCTTGCATGACCTAAAAATTGCCCCTCAAATGATTGCTCCTCCTCATGACCTTAAAACTGACTTGTTAGTCCTTGCATGACCTTAAAATGTCCCTTTACCTCTTTGGTCCTCCTCATGACCTTAAATTGACTCCATGGTCCTTGTATGACCTAAAACTACCTTTCAAACAATCGGTCCCCCTTATGACCTTAAATTAACTCTTTAGTCTTTGCATGACCTTAAACTGCCCTTCAAACGATCAGTCCTCCTTTTGACCTTAAACTGACTCCCCGGTCGTTGCATGACCTAATATTGCCTTTCAAACGATTGGTCCTCCTCATGACCTTAAATTGACTCTCCAATCCTTGCATTACCTAAAAATTACCCCTCAAATGATCGGTCCTCCTCATGAGCTTAAACTGATTTGTTGGTCCTTGCATAACCTTAAAATGCCCTTTTACCTCTTTGATCCTCCTCTTGATTTTAAATTGACTTATCGGTCCTTGTATGACCTTAAAATGCTTCTAAAATGATCGGTCCTCCCCATGACCTTAAATTGACTTACCGGTCCTCTTATGACCTAAAATCGCCCTCTATAAAAGTTTGGTCCCTCTCATGACCTTAAATTGACCTGTCAATTCTCCTCATGACCTTAAACTGACTTATCGGTCCTCGCATAACCTTAAACTGCCCTTAGCCTCATCGGTCCTTTCACGACCTAAAATGAATTGATGATTCCTCGATTCGTGTTGTGACCTTAATATTTTTCATGCATCGTACCTATTTGTATTGCATTGTACCTATCATGCATTATGTTTAGCCTGTTTGCATCATATGTATTACCGTATGACATACGACCGGTCTGATCCCTCACAATGGGGGTACGTAGAAAACTCGATGGATATTCAGGTTTGATCACGCTTTTTTGTATGTTTTATATTTGCCTAAGATTGGTGGCTTGTTCGATTGGTTTGTCTATGGAGTTTTGACATTTACTTGCACCAAGGTGCAAGTTGCTGCAAGCTCTGTTAAAGAGAGATAACTGTAGACACCTCAATCTGACCAAGTCGAATCTTAGGAACCCGTCTCGAATGCGCTCCAATGATGAAAGTATGAGAATCATGCTCAAAGATACTCCCAAGCAAGCAAAATCATGAATATGGCTCAAAACCTAAAAATCCTAAAAAATTGTTTAGGCCGTGACATTTCCATCCTCACGGTCGCCACCGTTTTGAAAACCCTAGAACAGGCCATGTCATTGCTCTCACAGCTATAACCTTCTTAAAAACCCTAAATCAAGCCGCGGCCTTTTCAAAGTCATGGCTATTCTCTTCACCACCATAAAGATGGCAGCCAACACTGCACAATAGCAAAAAAGTAGCGACCGTCACTATTATCCCTTTTTGGATAGGTGGCAGCATCCCAGAAGGGGTCTGTGTTGCTCGTTTTGCCTATAATTAGGCATCATTTTTCACAAAAATAGAAGAAAAAAACACCTAGAGGCCTAAACTCTGCCAAAATACTTCCTCATTCAATATTCTCCCATTCATTCTATACTGTCTAAGACTCGTTTGTGTTCTTGCTTGCCTCGAAGGAGTTCTTAGAGCACATATATTGACTTAGAGGTATCATATTCTTACCACCGAGGGGCCATTCGAGGTGGATATTCACACAAGATAACCTTAGGAATCCACAACTCTTCCTAATCCCTCATCTTCTTCCCCCAAGGGTGTCGTGGATAAGGTTTCTATTATTTTATTGCTTATTTATCATTCATTTCAATGTAAGCATTTGTTTCTTTCAAGTTTTTCATTACTAGTAATGTATTCATCATAGCACTCTATTTTGTATATTTACATTCGTTTTCATTCTATTTCGATGCTCACGAGTACATTGGAAACATCACAAAGCTTTCTGAGGTTCTGAAACATGATGGCCGCGACCTTATTATGTCGCGGTCGTATGTTTTGTTAGACCCATAGTCACGATCGTGCACTTTTTTTAAGAGCCGGTACATTTATGCATTTTTTTACTCACGGCCGCAACATCTTGTTGTTATGGCCTTAACATTGTTTTAAGGCGATAAATGTAAAAGCCCTCTTTAAAAATCTCTGTTATATGTTTATTTCAAGGTTGTATATCCTTTTATTGCTATGTTTAGCATTTTCTTCTTTTTGTATCTCAGTTTGGTTTTCTGTTGGGTAATGAATCGCAGATCTGGCCTAGACCAAATGGGATATGTTCTCTATTCTATACACCTTTATATCAACATGTTCTAAGGTTATGAAAACGTGAAGGCCACATCGTTTCCCTTCATGTTTGTTACGGTCGCGACATCCTTTAGCTACGGCTGTGTGGTTTTGTGAGGCCAGCAACATGAAAATGTGTTTTAAGCATTCTGTTGTTCATATTTGATATCATATACATTATGTTTAGAGTCATTTCTCGTATAGAGGATGAAGGATGGTGGATTTAACCTAATACCAATATGTTATGGTCTCTGTCTTGTATATTCTATTTATTTGAGCCTATTTTAAGACTTATACAATATATATACCCTTTTTGTATCCTAAAAAACCATGGTCGCGACGTTTCTTTGTCACGACTGTGAGCTGTGTTTAGTCTGTTCTTCGCGCTAACCCTATTTTTGTCATAGCCGCAACATTTGTTACTACGGCAGTGAGTTTTTTGCATGTCCAGTAGCTTAAATATGATGTCTCTTGTACTTATTCAGTACAGCCTGTTTATAACATGTTAAGGGCAGAAACATTGTTGCATGACCCTTAGACCTTTATTTGTTTGTTTTATTGCTTATTCACATGTTTTTTGCTTTGTTTTGCTCAAAGAATAGTGTGGCATATCTAAAAATAACAATCAAGTTGCATGACCTTAGGAATTATAGTTAGGATTTTATTTCGTTGCTTGTTTTTGTTTGAACTCTCTTAAATCCTTGTTCTATAGATGTTATCTTTAAAAAGTTTATAACAAGAACTAATATTAACAATGTAGAGGCCAACCACACGGTTGGGCAAAAATGGTGTCTAACACCTTCCTTTTTCATACTGTAGCCCTCGAACCATCTTTTTCTCTAGTTACATTTTTTAAAAAACCCGTAACTTTCCTTTTGTTTTTCTTAATTTTTCTTAAAAATCAAGTGGCGACTCCATTTTTCAAAAAGGGTGCTTAGATATCTTGAATTTTTGTTTTAAAAAGAAAAGAACATTTTTCTAAAAATAATATATATCCAGCGCGTCCCTCTTCATCCAAGAAAACATCCACAATCGGATCCCATCAAAACTCTGCAGTTTAGCGTGCTTGGGAGAGAGTAGTACTAGGATTGGTGACCCCCTGAGAAGTCCTGTGTTGCACTACTCACTACTACATTAATTGTAATAGATCTCGATTTTTAACCGTGATCTTATTGAATCGACCCCAGTTACAAACTGAGATCTTTTTGGGTGAGATTAAAAAATGAGTACTTTTAATCTAAAAAAAAACCGAGATAACAACTGTTTTTAATCTCGGTCAACAATCGAGACAAAAAAAAAATGTAATATCAACAAAAAATCGAGACAAAAAAATCCAAAATCGAGAAAAAAAAAGATTTTAATCTCAGTAAAAAACGAGAGTAAAACGATCCAAAATCGAGGTAAAAAATATTTTAATCTCGAAAAAAATCGAGACCGAAAAGATTCAAAACCATGATAAATATACGTTTATTCTGAGTCGAAAATCGAGATAATCAATACTTTTAATCTCAGTAAGAAATCGGAATAGAAAACACCTTTAATCTCTGTCAAGAACTGAGATGAAATATATGCAACTTGCATTTAAACTATTAGCTTTTGAAATAGCATCAGAGCAATACACCAAAAGATATAACACAGCCAAAAGCTGTAAAAATTGTACACAATCAATTCAGTATAAAACTAGCTATAACATCAGAGCTGCAAAAGATGAACACAACCAATCCAGTATACACAGCTGAACTTGACTCAATATTTTCATCACAAATATCAATAATTAATCACACACATCATATATAAGAAATGCTAAAAAGCTTATATATTTCATAATATAACTCATACATATTCCAAATTAAGATTAAAAAAAATGTTGTTCAATATACTCCAGTTCACACCACATTTTAAGTTCCCCAAAAAAATAATCATCTGTAGGGGAGAAAAATTTCCATAATAGAGTCTAAAAATATATAGGAATATGCCTGAGATAAGCCACATGAAAGAGTTGCCAATGGAGTGGGTAAGAAAGCTAGCCATCCATCCATCATAGAACACTAGATGCTCTGTGTATCTTTCTCTTGGAATTTTTCACTGGTTATCACATAAGCTTCCTGCCACACGCAACTCATATATAAATGATTTTGCTAAAAGAATAATATTATGCATGGGAAAAATTTCAAGATATATAGTTAAATGATTTTTTTATAAGAAGAATAACTTGTAAAGAGAAACTCATATATTATTTAAAATAAAATTAATCCATTCAACTCGCACTTCATTAAATTCGGCTTCCATGTAAAAGTTTCTCCCATTGAACTACAAGAGTTCATGTAAAAATAAATAAAAATAGTTAACAACAAATTGTATTAATATAGTAATTACAAATAACACTAGGAAGTAAAAAAATTAAACTTACATCGGTTTCCTTAAAATGCTCCTATTTTTAATCAAATCTTTCATGAACCACATCACATAAAACTTACATTCCACATTTGTAGGTTGTCGGGAACACTACATATACAAGAATAATTTTAATTTTTTTTTTACAAATTAATGCTGAAACATTCAAATGTTAAATAAAATTAATACCTAAACTACTTTTTAAATTGGACTTGTCCTCCTCTTGTTCTTTGTAGTTTCATAAATTTTGAGAGCATTTAACAAAAATAACATTTTAACTAATCAATAAATAAACGAAAAGGCTTTAACTACGATGTACAAAAATCTCCAAACTTACGTGCTTGTTATGATTTTAAGACTCGAGTTGATTTCATTGTGAAGTGAGTCAAAATAGTACATTGTCATCAATGATGGATTAATAACTAATAATATCCAATGATATCTAAATTTGAACAAGTCGCAAAATTGAGCTGAAATAATTCAAATGCACAATATAACATGAAAAGAATAAATAAAGCACTAAGATAGTTACCCAACATTATGAGGAACTAAAAGTAGTTGATCAATCTCAACATCCTCTAATCTATTTGCAAGTAATGCTGATTTTGAACTTTCACCCGACTTAGTTTTTGTACTATGGCATATGGGTTCATAAATAGAAAACTACTATCTAAATTAGAAATTTGTATAACCCGATGGAGATGACTATTAGCAAAATAAATAGTTGTTACATCAAGCATACTAAATTTATAGATATTCTCTCATTCCACCAATGAGATCCTTAATGAACTTCTTTCTTCAAGGCTTAAAGCTCCTTACACACCAACTCCCAACAGATTGTTTTTTCATTTTTCTGAGAATGATGGCAATGTCATGGATCATGATGCAAATGAATCTGCATCTGGACCCTCATATCAGATTGAAGACAATTCTCCTCTTCTCCCAAATTTACGTCCTAATAAATTAAGATCAACAAATTTCATTATATACTATGATTATACATCAATATCAAACAAATCTTGCTGTGGATTTGATAATTGTTAAATTATAATAAGGTCCTATGATGGTTTAAGTTATGACTAAGAATCAAATCATTATGAAACAATGGATTCACCACTTTTACTTGGCCAAAAAAAATTAAGCCTGTGAATCTTTTCTGTATGACTAAATCAAAAAATGAAAAAGGCAAAATAATAAAACAAAAGTTAAAAATCTAGTTAAAATTGTCTCACTCAGTTTTTTATGTTTTCCAATCATAAGTTCACAAGCAACCTGAGTTTCAAGTTAAGTTAGAAAAAAGAATGCCAAAGAAAGGCAAATAATCAACTATGAATATAAACAATAATAAACAAACCAAGAAACACCTTTTGCTCCGTTGGAGGATTACCAAACCAAAGAAGCAAAACCATAAAATACAAATTTGGAATTCAGAGAGAAGACAGTATGACGTCTTCTTTTTTTCAGTTTTTACATCATAACTAAGTTAGCAACCAAAGCAAAATATATATACATATATATACAAACTGATGCAAAAGTTAGGTTGGGAAAAAATGCCAAAAAAGACTTAAAGCACATACACAAATTTGTAGATCCAAAACGCCAAATCTAAGATTTAAAACCCAACGAAGAAAGATAAAAAAGAGACAACTAACAAGAAACCGAACACTGAGAGGATTGAAATCTCGTGAAAAAGGTAGAGAGGAAAATATGAGATGCTAGGTGACCAAATGAAAAACCTGGAGAAAAAAAGACAACTCAGTCTGAGAGAGATAAGAAAGATGAAAGAGAGAGATTTGATACATAAACTCTATATATCTTCTAATCTTATTATATAAATACATAAAACCAGCAACAACATTATTAGTTCTAAAAAAATAAAATGAAGCACACAACTTTTAAAATAAATGAATGACACACAAAGCAAAGCCCCTAATAACTTTTAAGCTAAATTTATTTGATACTTCGAAATTTGTTTTGTAAAATTCACAGCCTAATTTCCCACCAAAAGAACCAAAACTGCATCATGCTTGAAAATCCAAATCTAATTTCAACAAATTATGAAAATTGCTCAGTCATCTCAAATACAAAACCAGTAGTTCCTCCAAGTTCTTCACCAAAATAAGAGTGAATTTTATAAATTCACCACCTAGTGTCTTAGCCAATTACACCCCACCCTTGCAAAAATAAAAAGAAACAAAAGTTTGCTTCCCCATTCCACCACTTAAACAGCGAATTCTAAGAAGAAACATGCGGCGACATTATCCTATTTTTTCCCAAAATGGTACTAAATGTTGGGAATCAAGAACCTAATTTCTCAGCAAAAGTATTGCCAGAATTGGGTCAAGCTTCAAAATCCACACTCAAATCCAAATTCACCCGAAACTACAAAAATTACAAAAACCACAAATTGTTTTCAAAATTTTCACCAAAACTAAACAACGCAACTATGCAAAACAGAATTTACCTGATATGTTGATCGGGGTATTACTTAAATTTTTCTAAAATAAAATAAGAAAAAGAAACATCTAGCTCAAAATTTTCAAATGGCAAAATATGAAACACATACATAAATCTGTCATATGTAAAGCAAGAATTCTGAGATCTAATCTTAATTAAGATCTAAAACGCCTAAATCCAAATAACACGAAAACTATGAAGCAAAAATCCTTCCTATATGGAGAGTTGGAAACTAACAAAAAAGCGCACAAAACCGTATACACAAAGATCTACGATTATAACTCTTATTATCCAATTTATAACTGATCTACCAAATCTCGCATATGTGAAACACCAAATCTAAGATCTAAGATGTAAAGAAATTAAAAACAAAGAAATAAGATCTCATATTGAAAAAAATTAGAAACGAAGAGATAAGATCTAAAGAAATTAGAAACAAAGAAAGGTAAACTAGTATTTAAGAAACAGAGTAGAGGAAGAGGATATATAGCAGTGCGTTGATCCTTTACAAGTTTTGAGAGAAAACAGAGAAAGAGAACATGCATCAAGCAAAGGAAAATTGATCTCAAACTTTGGCCGTTCTTTCCTCCTCCACTATATTGAATTAGCAAATCAATAAAACAGAACTCTACCTACTCGATTAAGGGCGTCATAGTGCTATAGGTCAAACTGAGCGTGGCCCTTTTGGCTAAGTCTATGATTGTACAAAAAAAAAGGAGCGACAATGGTGTGAGAGGTAGTGGCGAGCGGCAATATTGGCGTGAGCAACAACGGGAATCGGCGGTGGCGCAAGCGGTGAATTGAGAAGCTTGAGACTATGGAGAAGACGAGAGAGGCAAAGAGCACTAGGGCTAGCTTAATCTCAGTATGCGCGAGCGGCGAATTGAGATGAGAATCGTGTGATAGAGGGAAGGGCTAATGCATAATCTCAGTATGCGTGGGATAGGGACTCTAGATGTATCGGGGAGAGGGGATGCGTAATTTTTTCTTACATATTTGTAATCTTGTTTATAAAAACAACTGAGATTAAAAAATTAATTTATTATTTTATATTTTTAATACCTGAGATTAAAAATACATATAATCTCAGTTTATTTGATAAACTAAGATTAAAAGTCTTTCTAATTTTTTTAATCACGCTTTAATTAAAAACTAAGATCTTTTTAATTTTTTAAGTGAGATCTTTATTTATTATTGTAGTAGTGACTTTCAAATTTCTTTTCCCACCAGTTTTGGCTTTTTGAGTGCTGGTGAAGGGTTGGGGTGCAAAATAGAACCGGGACGAAAAGGGTCATAAAATGATGCAAGAAATGGCCCAAAAGCTAGTTAGCTGGGTGCATACATTACGATTCCAATGCCACTGGCCTTGCAAAATTTTGATTTTCGATTAAAATGTTATAGCACTTTGGACGAAGAGAGTCATAAGAGAATTGAGGAAGGAGAAACTAACGGGTGTGATCTTACTTGTCACGCCCCAAACTCTGGGTTACGTGAAACACCCACAACTACCATACATACAACCCAACCGAGAATACTCTCTCAAAATAAATCATACATGCATTGTATATATAAACGCCCAACGGCTTACAAAACATAAGGCTCCAATGCCAGAAGATTATACTACACGGTTCCAACACCAGAAAACATGTTACAACATATACATGTAACAGAAAGAACAAAAAGGAAGGCTAAAGCACTTCCACCTCTCCAGCACCTCCTGATCAACCTGCGTGACCGGTACCTGAAGAAAATCAAATCCCACACCGTGAGCCAAAGTTCAGCAGAAATTAGACATGCATGCAATATAAACAAACCATGCTAGGTAATCAAAGCGCAGTTTTTAGACTCTCTTTCAAACCTTGAAAACAGTTTAAAAATAGTTTTAGATCACGACTCACCAGAGCCAATAAAAACAAGTTTTCACATGCAATAGAAAAGCGAGGATACAAATCATGTTTTGACTCACTCACAGGAGCCTTGAAAATAGTTTAAAAAGGTTTTTAGATCGCTATATACAGGACTCTCAAAACAATTTGAAAACTGGTCTATCCGTCCCATAATGCAACTCATGCAATCCATGTATCTTCTCGTACTTTCACCGATGGACCGTAGCCCCCGTCAATGCATCTTTACGGACTTTAACCGAGGGATCGTAGCTCTAACGAATACCTCTTTACGGACTTGCACCGACGGACCGTAGCCCTATCAAACGCTTCTTTACGGGCTTTAACCGAAGGGTCGTAACCCTGACGTAATCTTCTCGGACTTTAACCGAAGGTTCGTATCCCTAACGTAATCACTGTTAGCCAGAGCTAACATAACCATCTATCTCATTCTATACAACTATGCATAACCTAATAAGGATTTAAATGCATAAAACCACGTACTGTCACTACGTTCACATAACTACGTCACGTGCTACACACATGACTCACATAAACCTGCACCCATGCAACATGCACTACATGCATTTGTTCCTCAGAGTCCACATCCATGCCTATAAAACTCAGGGTCTTAAAGCATAAATCACAATACACATAATGCCATCGAAAGCCATGTAAATGCTATGTAAATCACAATACATAATCCATGCATAAATAAACTATAGTTATAAACGCATAAAGCCGTGTATAACTATACATCATAACGCAAACCACCACCTAGCCCAACACCAACTCACGTGCCACACGCACCCGTCATCCACTCACCGAAACGACTAACAACCCACAAACCAAGCCTAGCCAGAAGGCCAACTCAAAACCCCTTAAACCACAATTTTTGTAAAAACACCGCACCCACATCTCATCATACACGTTAACCCAAGGACAGCGTCTAAACAAAACGCCCGAGGCCACTACACGATCCCCAAACCACCACATGACCAACCAAACCCCAAAAGGAATCCACAAGTATTTGAATCGACTAATTCTCATAAATTAATCAATTGAATACCTTAGGACGCCAATCGGGAACCAAAACCCAACCACCAAACAACAAAACACCCAAAAACTCCTAAGGCCCTAACACGACCAAAACGGACTCACACAAGCCCACGACACCCACACATGACCAATACAAGCCCACGACATCGACACATGACCAACACAAGCCCACGACACTCCAAGAAACAAGAAACTTGGTCAAAGGGCTCATAAGGATGAAAATTAACCTTTTTCCAAACATTCGACCAAAAACGGGTGAAAAACGTTTGAGAAATCTTGACACACCCTTACTATTTTGGTCATAACTTTTTCTACAAAAATAATTTTAAGGTGAGAGAGGTGCCATTGGAAAGAGGACTTCTGAGGATTCAATTTGAGCACAAAAATAACTTAATTTCGAGTCAGGACGAGGTAGATATGATAAAAATAAAACAGCTCTGCGCCGCAGCCAGACTGCTCGTGCGCGACACAGCACTCGAGCGCCGCAACCAGCTCCCCAAACCAGCCCACGCCCCTTTTTGTTTTTTTTTTCAAACCCCAAAACATGTATAAACCCTAAAACAAAGCATTTAAACACCAGATATGATGCCCACATGCATACCATAACCCAAGATTACCATAAGACTTCAAAAGAAACCATCCAATTCAATTCCATCCACCGAAAACAATGAAAAACATATATTTAAACCCAAAAACCTATTTTTATGCAAAGTCATATCCACAACAATTCGACCGGTAAAAATACACCCGATTACACGTAACACCCTTATAAAACATACAGGTCTAGAATCCTACATCAGAGAGTTAAAAACTTGACGCATCGATCCAAGTGCAAAATTGAGTTTCGTCGGAATAAAATTCTGATCGGATGGTTGCGTAGCCCACCGTGCCAATAACAAGAATCTGCTGTTGGATCGCTGAAAATTGACCACCGGGCCCCCTGAAAACTAGAGAGAAGGCAGAGAGAAACTTGTAGAGAGAGAGAAGAGAGACGGAGGAGAAGATATTTTGGAATAAATATCTAAAGGAAGATATTTATAGGCTCGTCAGAAAATATCTTCTTTTTTTTCTGATACCCGTGCCACAACGGCCAATGGCCCCGGGAACCTATCCCGCATCCATATCTAACCCCGATCATGCATCTAAAAACATATAAACATGCAGAAACGAAAACGACAAACACGCGTCGAAAAACGCCGAAAAAGAAAACGGGTCAGGGTCTCACATTACTAGCACTAATGCATTGGATCACATCAGAACTCAACAGTTTAGCGTGTTGGGGCGAGAGTAGCACTAGGATGGGTGACCCATTAGGAAGTCGTCGTGTTGCACCATTTTTTGAATTTTTTTCCCACCAATTTTGGCTTTTTGAGTGTTGGTGAAAGGGTCGGGGTGCGAAATAGAACCGAGATGGAAAGAGTCATAAAATGATGGAAGAAATGGCCCGAAAGGTAATTAGCTGGGCACAAATTTTTAGATTCCAATGCCACTGGCCTTGCATAATTTTTATTTTCGACTAAAACGTTACAGCTCTTTGGACGGAGAGAGTCATAAGAGAATTGAGAAAGGAGAAACTAATGGGTGCGATCATACCAGCACTAATGCGCCGGATCTCATAAGAACTCTGTAGTTAAGTGTGCTTGGGTAAGAGTAGTACTAGGATGGGTGTCCCCTGGGAAGTCCTCGTGTTGAACTCTTTTTTGAATTTTTTTCCCACTAGTTTTGGCTTTTTAAGTGCCGGTGAAAGGGTTGGGGTGTGAAATAGAATGGGACAAAAAGCGTCTTGAAAAGATGTAAGAAATCGCCCAAAAGGTAGTTAGCTGGGTACAAATTTTGGGATTCCAATGCCATTGGCTTTGCACAATTCTAATTTTTGACTAAAACGTTATAGCTCTTCGGACGGAGAGAGTCATAAGAAAATTGAGGAAGGAAAAATAACAGATCCGATCATACCAGCACTAATGCACCGGATCCCATTAGAACTCCCAAGTTTAGCGTGTTTGGACGAGAGTAGTACTAGGATGGATGACCCCCTGGGAAGTCCTCATACTGCACCCTTTCTTGAAATTTTTCTCCCACCAGTTTTGGCATTTTGAGTGCTGGTGAAACGGTCGAGGTGCGAAATAGAATCGGGATGGAAAGAGTCATAAAATGATGCAAGAAATGGCCCAAAATGTAGTTAGCTGGGTATTGACATTAGGCTTCCAATGCCACCGGTGTTACACAATTCTGATTTTCGATTAAAATATTATAGCTCTACGGATGGAGAGAGTCATAAGAGAATTGAGGAAAGAGAAACCAACATGTGCGATCATACTAGCACTAATGCACTGAATCCTGTCAGAACTTCGCAGTTTAGCATGCTTGGGTGAGAGTAGTACTAGGATGGGTAACCCCTTGGAATGTCCTCGTGTTGTACCCCTTTTTGAATTTTTTTCCACTAGTTTTGTCTTTTTGAGTGTCGAAGAAAGGGTCGGGGTGCAAAATAGAATCGGGACGGAAAGAGTCATAAAATGATGCAAGAAATGGCCTAAAAGGTAGTTAGCTGGGTATTAGAAATAGTGCTTCTGTAAGGGGTCAAGGATGGTAGATCTAACCTAGATCTAATGGGTTATGGTCTCTAATTTGAATACCCAACATATTTAAGTTTGTTTTAGACTTTGAATGTTAAACATCCCTTTCAGACCCAAAAATACCATGGCCACAACATTTAGTTGTCACGGCCGTAACATTTTGCATCTTAGTTTCTTGCGGTAACCCTATATTTGTCCCGCTGCGAGCTTAGTGACTTATTTTGTCACGGCCACAACATGTGTTGCTACGGCCATGAGTTTTTTGTACATTCAGTAGCTTAAAAATAGTGTTTAAACCTCTTTTGTTTATTCTGTACAGTTTGTACATAGCATGATTAGAAATAGAAACATTGTTGCATCTCCCTTAGGCCTTTCTTGCTTCACTCTGCTTCTCATCACATGTTTTTCTCTTTGCTTTGCTCAAACGATATATGTGGCATATCTAAAAATAATAATCAAGTCACATGACCCTAGATTCGTAGTTAGGATTTTGCTTCTTTGATTGCTTTTGTTTGAACTCTCTTCAACCTCCTATTTTGTATATGTTATCTTTAAAAACTTTACAACAAGAATCAACATTGACAAAGTAGAGGCCAACCTAACGGTTGGGCGAAAAGGGTGCCTAACACCTTCCCTTTTAGTACCTTAGCCCCCAAACTCTCTTTTTCTCTGGTTATGCTTTTAAAAGACTCGCAGCCTTTTTTTATTTTTTTTAGTTTTTCTCAAAAACCAAGTGGCGACTCCATTTTTCTAAAAACGTGTTCGGATGTCTTGGATTTTCTATTTTAAAGAGAAGATAACATTTTTCTGAACAAACAATAGATATCCGGTGGGCCCTTCCCTTTCTTTTTCCAAACTGTGCTCGTAGTTTTTCTAGCGACTCTGTTGGGGATTGATTTTCCAAAAAAAAAAAAATTCATAAGAGCGCTTAAGTTGAAATGTCAATGGTTCTTGTCTTAAACTTTTCATTGGTATTTGCATTCGCATTTGCATATTTGTGTGCTTGGTTCTCAAACCCCCGCTATACCTACCCGATACCCCGGTTAGTTTATTGTGTCGTGGCTATGTCGGGGAAGCTAGCAATCTTTTTGGCCACATACTTCCATAGATGTGGCAAAAAGAGTTATTGCGTATCGTTTGACCATACCTTGCACCATTCTTGGTATTGGGAGATATATTCTTGACTCTATTCAGAAGGTATGTTGAGTGCAGATCTACCAGCCTTCTCATGTGCATATAGCTTCTTAGAACCCTTTCTTTTAGGATCAATAAATCTTTTAGGATTATGTGATTTTCTTTTTATGGATAATTTTGTTTGTGTAGTTAGTACCCCGATTAGGATTAGTGAGTTCTTTTAGTTTAGAGAGCCGGGATAATAGCTCCATGTAGAGAAGAATCTATACGCACTTGGGCCCAATCTCCGAGTGAAAGACTCAGATTGAGGTTACCAATGGTAGATCTAGAACTTACCATGGTAGATATAATGAGGGTAATTCTGGAATTTTAGCAGACAGTTAAGGGGGTTAACACTGCTATGGCCAATCAGACTAGAATTCAAACACAATGTCAGGCACAGATCCAGGATTTATAGACTTGGGTTGTAGACCTCAATGCAGTTTCCCCGAACGGCCAACAGGACGGAGTGGAAGACAACCTTTGCGATGAAAATATGGGACCGAAGGGTTCCCAACAAGCAGTTGGATAGACTATTCGACCAGGAATCTGGGAAATCCTAGCTACGAAAGAGTCGATCTTGTCTGAAAAGGTCGACAAACTAGAAAAGATTTTGAGGAAAGCCCGAGGGGTTGAGGATTACATGTTGGATATGGAGAGACTTTGTTTGTTCCACGATGCTAAGCTTTCCAAGAAGTTTAAGATGCTCGACGTGGAAAAATTTGATAGAATTGGAGACCCGAGGATATATCTGAGGATGTATGTGGGAACCCTGTCATCGATGGGAATTAGTGGTCAACTGAAGACTTAAATTTTCCAGTGATCTTTGTTAGAAGCCGCTCAGAAATGATTTCTATCTTTGGATGTTGCAAAGATAAGAACTTGGGAGGACATTGCTATTGCATTTGTCAACTATACAACTCTAACATCCTGCTTGACGTTACCACTCGAGAACTCGAAACTATCCGACAAGAGGCCAAGTAGTCTTTCGTTGAGTTTTTGACCAGATGGAGAGCCAAAGCAGCCAAAATGACAAATCGACCCACCAAGAAGGAACATGTGAGGATGGTGGTGAAGAACTTGCAGCTACAATTTTGCAAATATTTGATAACACAGCTACTGATGACATTTGAATAAGTTTTTGATGCTTGGGTATAGATAGATGATGCGCTGCAATCCGGGGATATTGAGAAGAGAGAATCAAGACAAAGAGCAGTCTGGAAGCCGTATGCTAATAACTCGAATAATGACACTAATGCCATGAATCGCAGCTATGAAGTGAACCTGTTGAATCCCAATCTGAACCAAGCTAACCCATCCGCTCAGCCATCTACCCAAAACTAACCCGAAAGCAAAAGAGAACTTTCACCCAACTCACTGTACCCTTGGCTTCTATTTTAAGCCGCCTGATTGAGAGGGGTTTCCTAAAGCCTTTGGAGTCGACCTTACCTTCGAATCCTTTATCGCCTAGATAAAATCCAACCCAGTATTGTGCCTTCTACCAGAGGCATGGTCATTTAACCAACAACTGCATGAGACTCCGGCATGAGATCCAAGATTTCATAGACAACAAGGTGATCCATCCATCCACTGCCATTCAGAAGTCGAATGTGACCACCAACCCTCAACCAAATCATGCAACTCAATAGTGTTAGGAATGTATACTGAAAAGCCATACTTTTTAGGTTTTTTATCCTTGATCCCTGGCATATTAATGAGAAACATTTGAGATATTTTTGCATTCGTGGTTTCATATTTATATTTGTGATGAA
>JAUMHN010159962.1:0-22506 GCA_032360265.1 Heliamphora ciliata
TATAATTGGGGATTGAACTCATGGATAAATGGAAGAAAAGTAAATGATGACTGAACTGAATTGGAATCGACGATTGATTAAATTTCATAATTGGGGTAAGTACTTGATTAAATACTTGTCCTACGATGAAATACTGTAAAGAATTGCATAATTGGATTAGTACTTGTCCCTCGGTGAAAGATAGTAAAAGAGTACAAGGTGTATAGAAATCATGAATTGTGTGGGTTGCAAACATTGGTTAAATAGTTGGGACTAATTGTAGGTATGGGAATTCTTGAAATTGTGGTAACGTTGGACGATATTAGAAACATAAATATCTTAAATTGATTGGAAGTGGTTAAAGAATCAAAGAAATAGAAGTGATTAGAAAGTTGATTCGGTTTCATAGAAGTGTTTAAAAGAGGAATTTATATGAATGAAAATGTGTTTAAAAATGAACTTGGTCTTTAGATAAAACTACGTGTCGCACTTTACATAACCATCCTCACATATTATCATGTATTAAATCATCTTTAGTTACTATCCTATGAGCTATGGCTCATGTGTTTAAATTAATGTTTTTCAGGTTTGGGTGAATATACAGCGACATGAAGAATTTATGTTGCATTTGCTATTATTTTGATGGAATGTGAAAATTGTATAAAATTTGTTTGTAAATTATATAATCATGTGTAAAATTTTGTTGAATGTTATTAAAATCATGTAATTATGGAATGAAGTGTATGGTGGTTAATGAAGTTTGGCATATATGTCTTAATTCTTTTGGGATGAATGTCGTAAATTGATACAAAAAATGGTTTTTTTTATAGTTAGCTTAGAGTAGTGATTGGGTGTTGAGATCCAGGCTGAGCCTAAGTATATTATACTGCTTTTGTTTGAGAGGTTATTTTGTAAAATGGGATTATCCAAAAAATAGAGGAAATTCGGCCAAAATTTTCAAGTTTTACACTTGGAATATTTTTGAAGTTCTGGGAAGTGACAACTTTTAAAATAATCTAAATTCTTGAGTTTTTCTTTAAAGGAGGTTCTGACCACAAATTGAAATATATAAAAAGGTTTTCCATCATTTGATCTACAATATTGGGTTGTCAAGTGGGGTTCACGTGCCTCGGCGTCGGGGCGTGATAGAATGGTATCAGAACTCTAGGTTCGACTACCTAGGAGTCATGGGACGTGGTTACATCATCGTATGTGTGAAGTTAGTGTTTGTGTGCTATGTGTTTATGTGGGTGTGGAGTCAAATTTCAAGGATATTATATTAAAACTTGTTGACCTACATGGAGCTCCAATTGGAAATGCGTCTGATCAACATTATTTTAGAAAGGTAATAATCTATGAAAGTTCGACGGGGTGGGTAATGTCTCTCTAGAATGCGACTCAGTATTTGTTGAATGCCATGGATTTGAAATACACGTGTTAAATGTTGAGTCCACCTATGTTTGCTGGAATCTGTTTATATGCTATGATGATTACATGAGTTAATGTTGGCATTAGTTGGTTGTCCATTGTGTTTTTGTGCTACCATGAGTTAATCTGAGAAAATGTTTAATCTTTTGTTAAGAATCTTATTTGAAGCATAATGCCACTTTGAGGTGGGTTGAATTACTAATATTTTATGGTTATATGTGGTGAGGTGTTTAAAATCCCTCGTTAATTGGTTATTATGATTAGGTCATATGATGATGGTTATACCCTTATGAAAACACACCCTTGTGTAGTGTGATTTTGAGCATGTTAAGGATTACGTAGGTCTTGAGTCATGCTATGTCTTGAGCCGTGTACCTAGGAATGGAGTATAAACGGGAACATAGTGGACGGGAGCATAATAATCTGTGACCTAAAACATTTTTAATAATTAGATGTAATCGATTTTTGGGTTATCCCTTGCTTTGTGGGAGGTTTTTGGCAGTTATGGTAGTATCTTGTTGCCTTTGAGAGTTTGTTTGGTTCCTTTTATAAATCTTTTCCTAGATCGAGTGCTTTATCCTTGTTAGGTGTGAAGGTCGAGACCTTCTGGTTAAATTGTAACTTGGTAGTTTCCTGGATAGTAAATCTCAGTAAATCTTATACCCTTATTGTGTGGTTCTCGTGGTTATGCCATATGAACTTGAACAATTGAGGTTGTGTGAGGATAGGACAAGCTCCTAGTAGTTTCTTGATGAAGATTTGTTGTTCTACGTTGGTACTCAAATCCATGTTGGAGGTTAAACCATCTTATGATTCGAGTTAGCTCCTCTCCATTGAGTTAGATGGTAGTTGCTTTTGCTCGAGAATGAGTGTCTCATTGGCTTTAAGTGTTGGTGCAGTAGGTGTGCGCTTGGTACTAATGTGTTTTGGGGTTTTGTAATTATCTGTTATGAGGATGTGAATGAAGTTCAGGTGATACGTATGGAAAATGTGTGTGACCTCCTATGAATGGTATTAAAGGTTTGACAGTGAGTGATTTTGACTTACAAAAGTAGTTCATGGTTTATGTTTTTAGAAGAGGGTGACCTAGTTGTGCCATATCCCGAAGAAAAGCTTTAATCAGTATGGGTAAGAGTAGAGCGTGTGTGAAACCAATTTTGAGTGTAGTTTGGCTTCGTGCTAGGCGAGTAGTTGCTTTGTGTTTGGACGCATCCACCATAGGTAATGTCTTATTAGGTAGGTAATGTGGGTTGGACAATAGGTCAATGGTGTTAGGAAAACCTTTAGGTTGGCAAGACCTTCTCGTGAAGACAGTTGGCATTGAGGTTTAATTCATGAATGTTTTTTGGTGTGGAGATGTTGTGGCACCTCTCATGTTGAAGACTCTGAGACTTGGTTCCATTTTATTTTCGTAATGTTTATTCAATGCGTTGGTTAGTGCTTTAATTGTTGTTGAATATCATGTTTCTTTATGTGTTATGCATGTGTGGGTTTGGTTATGCATTTTTTGTTCAGGTTTTCACCTAGTGATGATTGCTCCAGATGGTCTCTGTTCGCTTGAGCGGACAGCCTGGCGTGAGATATTTATAAGACAACCCATGTCTTGGGCTTTATGCCAAAGCTTGTTGTGTAAGCTCTCTCCCCTCTCTCTTATAAGATCACCCTTTTTCTCTACATTCTCTCTAAATTTTGGCTTCTCGATCGGGATGATGGCAGAGAGTTGAGTTGGTGGGGGACCACTCGAGTGGATCTCTGTTTGCCCGAGCGGACAACCTGGTGTGAGATATTTATAAGACAGCCCCATACCTTGGGTTTTGTGCCAAAACTTGTTGTGTAAGCTTTCTCCACTCTCTCTTGTAAGATCACTCTTTTTCTCGACCTTCTCTCTAGCTTTCAGCTTGATTCAGGTTCAGATCTTGGCATTCAGATAGTCGATCCTCGGTATCCTTGCCGTGGGCTTTGCGTTCATTCAATAGGAATCACGTTTTGGCGACTTTTGTTTCTTATTGGTGCTCAAAGCTTCAAGTTTTAACTTGTCGAGATAGGATTCTAGTCTATTTTACTTAAAAAGAGTGTTACAGGCAATCATATGCATTTTCTATCACTTTAAAATGCTATAAATGTTGGACTTTGTGTTTAAACCATGTTTGTTTCGACAAAAAGCATGTTTTGCATTTCTTATGGTTTATTACAAAGTTGGTGGATGTGTGGATGTTCGTAGTTTTCAAAAATGTAGGTTTAAAAAATGGATAGATTTATGTAAAAGTTATGAAAATCGTGTTTTAGAGGTTTGTGGCTAACCCTTGGGGTTGAGCCTTGGTTTTAAATGTTTCGGTTAAAATGGTGAAATATTTAAAATGTGTTGATTGTTCTTCTTTGGTTAAGGACGACCTGACGGAAGGTCGTTGGACGTTTTATACATGATTAATGTATTGCTTTAAACTTTTTTCGCAGTCGAGTTACGTGTTTTAATGATTCTGTAGATGTGCCGTGACAGTGCATGTGTATTTGGGCTGCCATTACTCCTTGGTGAAAGTCTAAAAACTTTGCACACGTAGGGGCTTTGCTCCTTCGGGTTAATCACCGTAAATGAAGTGGTTGCCCATTAGGAGGCGTGTGTTATTGTAACCCTGTATAGAACTTGTTATTACCTAATGGGTCATTAGATGCCCCAAAACTAGGGTAATGGGCAAGAGTCTATAGTTGTTACCTTTATCCTGGTGCGATAGAGTCGGTACATAAGAATCATTGTCGGTTGTGGAAATCGAGTGGGAAATAATGTTTTGATAAGCTTTTCTTAAACTGTTGGATGTTATTTGCATTATATGAAAATGTATGGTTTTGAGGATGGAAAATCATTTTGAGGCTTGTGAAGTCGAGTCGATTATATACTACGTGACTGCATATCCTACTTTTACTTCATGCTAGTTTGTTTCCTATTGAGTTTCGGCTCATGTTATCGTATTTGAAAACCTTTTTCAGGTGATTTTGATCATATGAGATGATCTAATGGAGCCAGAGGTGGCAAAAGACTTTTTCTAGTTTTCCTTTTGTTGTGGGATCATGTATTGATTTATACGTTTTGGATTCGAAACATGTTCTGTAAGGCCCTAAGGCATGGCTTCATATGTTATTTATATTTGAGATGTAGGCTCGTGCTTGGTTTGGGAGTCCTCGGTTTGAAGTGTTTTGTTATGGTATAAAACCGTTCGTATCCAAGTTTTGGGGTTGAAAGGAGAAGTTTCTTTATCAAATGAATGTTTTGTCCTTATATTTTGCTTATTTAAACCCTTGTTTAATGATAAGGTTTTTAGGTGTGTTTTGAGACTTGGGAAGATTTTTTGATTTTTGGCTTAAAAATCTCTCGGGTGTCTCACCGCTTGAGCGGACAATCGTTGTGTGCAAAAGTTTTGTTTTGTCCCGAAAGGAGGTTTTGGATGGAAAATCTTTTGGGCAAACTTTTTGGTTTAAAATGGCGTGTTTCGAGAATTATTTTACAAATAAAATCCCATTTTTGTTTTGATTTTCGTGGAGTTTGTTTTGTTTGAAAATCGGGGCGTTATAACTTGATATCAAAGCTCTGGGTTCGAATACCTAAGAGCAGTGGGAAGAGGTTGCATCACCTTGTGAGGATAGTTGCTTGTACTTGATTGCATGTATTTAAATGTTTTCATTACATGAGTATGATAACATATTGGTTATGAAAATGCTGTGTATGCGTGATCAAGGGGGTTGAACCTTTGGATTGAATGGTTTTGCCTTTGGGCATTTGGATTAACAGACTTGGAAGCAAAGTTAGAAATGCGTTTGGCCTACCTGTTTTCTAGTAAGGAATCTAAGTAGGTTACCCAAATTGATGTGTCACTCTTGTCGGTTCTCCTCGGTATGTGAGATATGTTTACATGATCGTCTATAGCTAAGTGTTAGCATGATTATGTGACTTATATCTGTAATAACATGATGGGTTGAATCTTATGTTGTTACGTTCTTTGTTTCTTTCATATAGAAGTTATGTCTGCGCAGAGAGGACAAGGTCGTGGTCGAGCCTGTGGTCGTGGTTTAGGCCAAAGGGATGTCCCAATCTCTGATGCTAGGGATGATAATGCTCCCCAAGGACCTGTAGATGGGGTAGACTTGCTGCGTGAGATGGTAAGCTCCATCCGTCAGCTAGCCAAGGCTGCTAGGGGGAGAGATAGAGTACCCGAGCCGAGGGCGACTGTCGCGATGTGAGAGTTTCGGCATCTTGACCCTCTTACCTTTTTTAAGGATCCTGATCCCAAGGTGGCCACATAATGGTTGGAGGTTGTGTCCAAGATTCTGGATACACTACAAATAGTCGAGGATGACCTGAGGGTTGCATTTGCCGCATTCCAACTGAGAGATGATGCCCATGAGTGGTGGAAATTTTCCAAAACTAGCATGGGAGTTATGTGGGCAGCATTTACCAAAGTGTTTCTAGATAAATACTTTCCTGAGTCCTTTAGGGATCTTTATCAGGAGAAATTGATTTCCCTTACCCAGGGGGTAATGACTGTGGTTCAGTACGAGGCAGAGTTCACCAGCTTTTCCTGTTTTTCACAGAAAGTGGTAGCTACAGACGAATTGTGTGTAAAGCAGTTTGAAAGGGGTTTGAGACCCGCGATCAGAGATCGAGTGGCGGCATTGAGGATACGCATCTTTACAAACTTGGTGGAGTTAGCCATCACCGTAGAAAATACCTTGAATGAGGCATGCAGGGCTAGAGAGAGCAGAACCTAATAGGGTGGAGGAGGTACGCAGTTTGAGGGGCGTAGGAATAAGCGACAGAGGTCATCCGGTTTTAATTCTCATCCGGTAGGGTCATATTAGTAGCAATTTTCTGCACCAGCACCCTTAGTGGATTCATTAGGAAGACCAGAGCAGAGGGAGCTCATTTGTTATCGGTGTAGGTAACTAGGACATCGTGCGTCGGGTTGGCCACAGAAGAGACAACCTCAAAGTTCAGCACCTGTTCAGTCACAGGGGAGAGAGCCACTAGTCTGTTTTGAATGTGGCTAGTTGGGGCATTTTCGTAGGAACTGCCCTTGAGGAGGGAGTGTATAGAGCACCGTAGGTGTACCAGTTGTTCCACGCGCACAAGGACGATAGACTCATCAGCAGCCTATGGCTCAGACTTCTAAGATTACAGATGGGGGTTCCTCAGCACAGTCAGTGAGGCCGTCGACGGTCCAGGGCTATGGTGGACAGATTAGGGCACCACAGGGCAGAGTATACGCCCTTATTGATCCTAGTTCTTCCAAGGCACCGATCGTGCCTAATGTTGTAGCTACTAATTCAGTGATCAGAGGTACTCTTTTAGTAAACAGATCATGGGCTAATGTTCTTATCGACAAAGGAGCATAGAATTTCTTTATTTCATCTGTTTTTGCATCTTCTTTGGAGTTGGAGATAGACTTGCTTGGTAGTACGCTGTGTAGAGACCCCGGTCGGTGGGAATGTGGTGTTGGGACGAGTTTTTAGATCTGTGTGTTAGAGGTCGCGTGCCACTGTTTAGAGTTTAATTTCATCATTCTCGATATGACGACGTTTGATATCATCCTAGGGATGGGCTGGCTGACCACTTGTCGTGCCTTTATCGATTGTGATCGACGGAGGGTATCAATTTGTACACCTAAGAGTGATTACTTTTATTTCGTGGGCGATCGGAACGAGGGCTTGGTGTTTATGCCCAGTGTTGTTCAAAATCAAGGAAGTCTGGGTTTCCTCTTTTCTGCTCTCATATTGGATGAGGCAGTTGGGATTCAAGGAGAGTTTTCCCTTGTGGTTTGCGACTATTTAGATGTCTTTCTTGACGATCTTTGGAGTTTCCACCGAGTCAGGTAGAGTTCTCTATCGATCTCGTTCTTGGGAGCTGCTTCTATTTCGATGCCATCTTATCGCTTTGCACCGGCTGAGTTGTAAGAACTCAAGGTACAGCTTCAGGAGTTGCTTGATAAGGGGTATGTACGTCCGAGTACGTTGCCGTGGGGAGCTCTCTAGTCTTCTTTGCTAAGAAGAAGGATGAATCCTTAAGGTTATGTACTGACTATCGAAAGTTGAATCAGGTTATGGTGAAAAATAAGTATCCTATGCCAAGGGTTGATAACTTGTTTGATTAACTAAAGGGTTCGAGTTGCTTTTCGAAGATTGATTTGAGATCGGAATATCACCAATTGAGGATCCGGGAAGAGGACATAGCGAAGACCATCTTTCGGACTCGTTATGTTCACTATAAGTTTTTGGTTATACCGTTCGGTTTGACGAACGCTCCTACAACATTCATAGACTTGATAAACTGTATATTCCATCTGTATCTTAACATTTTTTGGTTGTGTTCGTGGATGACATTCTTATCTACTCACCCTAAAAGGAGATGCACGAAGTACACCTACATATTGCTCTATAGCTTTTTAGAGAGCATCGTCTGTATGCGAAGTTTGATGTGTGAATTTTGGATGCCTGAGGTGAGGTTTCAGGGACATGTGGTATTGAGGGATGGAGTATCAGTGAATTCTTCGAAGGCTGACGCAGTGATGGATTGGGAACGGTCGAAAAATGTATTTGAGATCTGTAACTTTTTGGGTTTGGCAGGCTACTACCGGCGATTTGTGAAAGATTTTTCTAGACTTACTGCACCAATGACTTACCTTACGTGAAAGGGAATTAAGTTCATTTGGAGTGAGGCTTGTGAGTTGGCATTCCAGGAACTGAAGAAGAGGTTGACCAGTGCACCAGTATTAGTTATTACAGAACGAGGTTTGGGTTACATAGTGTATTTTGATGCGTCACATGATGGTTTGTGTTGTGTTTTGATGTAGAAAGGTAAGGTTGTGGCTTACGGATCTCGGCAGTTGAAGACTCATGAACAGAATTATCCGACATATGACTTAGAATTGGCAGCCGTGACCTTGGCATTGAAGGCATGGTGATATTATCTATACGATGAACATTTTAAAGTTTTCTCAGATCACAAGAATTTGAAATACTTATTTTCACAGAAGGACCTGAATTTATGCCAGCGATGGTGGATGGAGTTTATGGAGGACTATGATTTTGACCTTCAGTATCACCCGGGGAAGGCCAATGTTGTGGCCAACGCTCTTAGCAAGAGATCTCATGGTTCGTTAGCTTTCATTGCCATACGAGAATGTGACATGCTTAGGGAGGTTGGTGAGTTTGATCTATGTCTCGGGGAGTCATAGAAGGGTGCGACCTTGTTTTCAGTGGTTCCACGACCTATGTTGGTTGCTCGTGTGTTGGGGGCTCAGCAGACAGATTAGGAGGCTCAGGTGTTACAGGATCGTATTGCTAATGGGAAAGACACTATGGAATGGGTTGTGAGCCCAGATCAGAGTTTGAGATTGGCTAGGAAAGTGTTTGTACCAAAGTCGTTCTGTGCCGATGTACTACGTGATTTCCACCATTCTCATCTTGCAGTGCCACTCGGGAGGAACCAAGATGTATCATGATATGTGCTGTTAGTTCTGATGGAAGGGAATGAAGAAAAATGTGGTTCAATTTGTTTCTCGATACTTTACTTTTCAGCAAGTAAAGGCAGAGAGCATCAGAGGCCTGCAGGGTTGCTACAGTCATTGGCGAAATCAGAATGGAACGGGGAAAACATCACGATGGACTGTGTAACGGAACTTACTAGATCGCCTAAGGGACATGACACTGTTTGGGTTGCGGTTGACTGACTGACGAAGTTCGCAGACTTTCTTCCCATTCGCATGAAAGATTTTGTGGACAAGCTGAGTAGGCTGTATGCCAGTGAGATTGTTCGGTTACATGGAGTACCTGTATCTATTGTATCCGATTGAGATTCGCGCTTTACATCGTGCTTTTGGAAGAGTCTTCAGGTAGCTTTGGGGATGAGCATGCTTTTCAACACTTCTTTTCATCCTCAGACGTATGGTCAGTCTGAGTGGACTATACAGATTCTGGAGGACATGCTGTGAGTTTGTGTGCTTGATTTTTGAGGTTCTTAGGAAGCTCATTTACCGTTGGCAGAGTTTGTGTATAACAACAGTTATCAGTCTAGCATTGGGATGGCGCCCTTTGAGCCCTTGTATGGCAGGCCGTGTAGGTCACCAGTGTGTTAGACAGATGTGGGAGAGACCGCAGTCTTGGGAGCCGACTTGGTGTGGTAGACGACGAAAAAGATTGCTATGATTTGCCAACGTTTACTGACGGCCTAGAGTCGTAACAAGAATTACACTAATCAGTGGAGGAGGCCCTTAGAGTTTGGGGTGGGGGACCATGTGTTTTAGAAAGTCTCGCCACGTCGAGGTTTGATGAGATTTGGTCGTAGCGAGAAGTTATTGCCGTGTTTTATTAGACCATTTGAAATCCTAGAGAGGATTAGAGAGGTGGCATACCATCTGACCTAGCCTCCTCAGCTGTCATTTGTGCATAATGTGTTTCATGTCTCCATGCTTCGAAAGTATGACCCTGACCCATCACACATCTTGGATTGGGCTGAGTTGCAGGTAAATGAGGATGTTTCTTTTGAGGAATGACCGGTAAAGATTGTGGACACAAATGGGCAAGTGTTGAGAGGGAGCACCATTGCATATGTCAAGGTTCTATGGCTTTATCACGGAGTCGAGGAAGCGACGTGGGAGCTTAAGTCCGAAGTTCGTGCTAGATATCCAGAGTTGTTTGCTTCATGACCTTATAGTGAATTTCGAGGTGAAATTCCTTTAAAGGGGGAGAGTTGTGAGACCCGATTTTGTTTTATTTTCGTAATGTTTATTTGATGCATTGGTCAGTGCTTTAATCGTTGTTGAATATCATGTTTCTTTATGTGTTATACATGTGTGGGCTTGATCATGCATCTTTTGTTTGGGTTTTCACCTAGCGATGACTGCTCGAGTGGGTCTTTGTTCGCTCGAGCGGGATGATGGCAGAGCATTGAGTTGGTGGCGGACTGCTCGAGCGGATCTCTGTTTGCTCGAGCGGACAGCCTGGCGTGAGATATTTATAAGATAGCCCATAACTTGGGCTTTGTGCCAAAGCTTGTTGTGTAAGATTTCTCCCCTCTTTCTTGTAAGATCACCCTTTTTCTTCACCTTCTCTCTAGCTTTCGGCTTGATTTTGGTTCGGATCTTAGCATTCGGATAGTAGATCCTCGGTATCCTTGTCGTGGGCTTCACGCTCATCTGATCGGAATTGTATTTTGGCGACTTTGATTTCTCACCGGTGTTCAAAACTTTGAGTTTTAACTTGCCGAGGTAGGATTCTAGACTATCGCGCTTTAAAAGGGTGCTACTGTAGATACCCTAATTTGACCTTGCCTAATCTTAGGTTGATCGGGGTGAGTCCGATGATGAACTCAAGTGGAATGGTGTTTTAGAACGATCATCGAGGAATGATCCAAGCTCAATATTCAAACCAGATGATCAAATCCTTCAAAACCAATGAACCCACTCTGTCCAACCCTTGAGACGCCATCTTTAAACCTTAGGGTCGCCAACTTCATTGTGGTGACCGCCATAAGAAACCCTTGAAAACTTGACCTTTGTGGCGACCACCAACTCTGATTGTGGCGACCGTCAATTCCAAAAACCCTGACGTGTCCCAAAATATGTCGGCACGTCATTAGTTGATGAACTCTACAAATACTGTACCTCTGGTACGATTTTGGGAGGACAATTCTGATATCGAAACTTTGATGGGTTAGAAAGCGAGAGAATTCTAATACTGATATTCTACTAAAATACTGAGAGGATGACCACCGACACTCAGCTAGATTCTTGACTCACCTACTCGCTGGAGTTGGAGCCTTTTTTTAAGGATTGGATCGTTGATCACCATTCCCCGACTTGAGGATATCCGGATTGTAGCGATTCTGGTATTTTGTCTGGATCTTTGACCTTTCATCCTCAATTTTTTCTCTTTTGTAGTGGTCGAGTTAACTTCAATCCTTTATGATGTTTATGTAGTGATTTAGCTATTCTATTTAGTTTGTTGAATTGTAAGCATGTGATTACCCATGATAAGCATGATTAGTTTAGGTTAATTTGATTGATCTTTGTTACCATCCAGGTAATTTCAATTTCACTTTATTCATATTGCACATTCACAATTAGCACCTTGAATTCATCAAAATAGTGTCAACATATCCAACAGTTGTGATTTACAATGTCATAGTTGTCGCATTTGGTGCACTTACATTCATACAGTTGTAATTGTCAATATTGCATCCGCATTTTATATTTGGGAAATGATTACTATGTTCTTTATGTGATGTTCATTGCTTTAATAGCTTAATTTTTATTTTAAATAGTATCTTTTCTTGCTTTTAGATTTTATTGACAATTAGCAAGTAATTCATATTTGATTAAAGTTTAAGAAATTTTGAAGCATGATTTGTTTGTTTGATTAGAAATCATGTTTAGTATATTTGAGGATATTTGGCAATATGCAATTCATGTTCATAATGAATTTTTGGTATGATTAGAATTTAAAGGATTTTGAGACTATATTTCGTTCGGTTTAATACCATGTCATACTTATGTTAGTTTTGGTTAGTTGGTAATATTGCATGTGGGTTTAATCCATATATCCTTTAGTTAGAAATTGCATGCCGTAGGATTTAGGATTTTCTTTTGGTACTTATTTCATTTAGCGTTCTATATACATATATTATGTATTTTTCGTACTTGATTTTGCATGTTCTCTTTTTGCCTCCATCTTCTGTATTTGCATGCATTTGAGAAATCTAATTAAGAAAAATTGATGATTAGTAGAGGCCAACCTCACGGTTGGGTGAACAAGGTGCCTAACACTTTTCCCAGTTCGTACCTTAGCCCTTAAACTCTTGTTTTCTCTAGTTACTGTTTTAAAAATTAGTGGCTCATTTTGTTTTTCTTGTTTTTTTCTCAAAAACCAAGTGACGACTCCATTTTTCAAAAAGAGTTTTCAAAATTTGGTTTACAAATGGTTAAAATATTTTCTAAACATTTCTTGAATTTTCTTATTTTTGAAACAAAACCTTGAGTCCTGGCGCCACAGTATTTTCTGGTGACTCCACTGATGACTTGTTTTTCAAAACAAATAAGCATGCTAGACTTGAACACATCATTGGTTCATAATATGACTTTCTCATTTGCATTCTCACACGCATTTGCATTGTTCTCAACCCCCTACCTGGTCGATCCAATACCCCGGTCAGTTTACTATCTCAGGGCTATGTTGGGGAGATGGGTAAGCTTTACTGGCTGCACGCTTTCACAGGTGCGATAAAAGATTTCTTGTATACCGCTTGACCATATCTTGCACCACACTAGGCATAGGAGGTATATACTCGACTCTACTTAGTAGGTATCCTGATCATTGACCAAAACTGGCCCTTTTTTTTTGGATATAATTGCTTAGAACCTACCATTAGGTATTGACCCGGTAGGATTATGTGTTTTATTTAATTATATATTTTTCTTATGTTTGGGTAGGACCTTTGTTTGTTTGTTTGTTTGTTTGGATTAAGATAGTCTCTCTCCCGGGTTCTGACCCTGCTCTTATTCCGGTGTTCCTTTGTTTTAAAATAGTTTTCCTCTCGGGTCATTGCCCGATTTTTGATCTATTGATCTAGAATTTTAGGTTCTACCCCATTAGTTGGCTTAGGCCTCGTTGTTGGTTTAGGATAGTTTTCTCCCTCCCGAGTTTTCCCTTGCTTGTTAGTTTTGTACCCTCGGTGCTGTCTTCCCGAACCCCCATTCAGGTTCTTATTTTGAGGTCTCGTTTGGCTTAGAGATGTTTTCTTGCCGGAGTTCTGCCTGTTTTTCCTTTAGAATCTTAGGGTAAACCAGCCTCATACAGCTTAGAGCTATTTTCTTGCCGGAGTGACTGCCCGTTTTTCGTTTAGAATCTTAGGGTAAACCTGTCTCGTTCGGCTTAGAGTTGTTTTCTTGTCGGAGTGCTACCTGTTGTTCCTTTAGAATCTTAAGGTAAACCTTCTTTTTGGAGTTTTGTTAGTCTCTCGCTCGGTTCTTGGGTGTTGGAGTTTCCAGTAATTATGAAGCCAGTATGGGCCCAACAGGGGCATGCTTCAGTTTCTATGGTTATATCTGCTCGTGGTCAATTGTTTTGGTGTTTAAAGTGTTTTCTACCCGTTATTGTGGTTCTTTTCGAGAAGTATTCGATACCAGTGATTTTGTTTTTGAGATTCAGGTTTTGCTTCGGGTCTAGATCATTGAGTCAGAAGGTTCGCATCCAGTGCGTATTTAGGCTCGGTTAAAAACCGAGAGGCATTACAGAATTTTAGAATAGATCACAGAATAGTTTGAGATGGCTGAGAACGAGCTGAATCTGACTGCCTTAATAAGGGCAATTACTGATATACAGAGAGCTGTAGAGCAACAAAACCAGGCTCAGGTGCAATGTCAGACATAGATCCGAGCAATTCAGGCCCGTTTTCCAGTACTGAATGAATAGCATGATGACCCAAATGGTAACGGGAAAGACTTTTGGGATAATAATTAGGTCCCCGATGGACGACAAGTTATTCTTCCACCACCACGGATCCCTCGTCAGGTGATAATTGAGGAAGAAAACACTGCTCAGTCTAGAAAATCTGCATTAGCTGAGAAGATTGACTGGATGGAGAAGGTCCTTAGAAAGGCAAAAGGGGTCGAGAAATATATGCTCGATGTAGGGGAACTCTGCCTGTTTCCAAACACCAAGCTCCCGGATAAGTTTAAAGCCCGACATAGAAAAATTAACGGGATTAGAGATCCCAAAATTCATCTGCGAATGTATGTTGGTACCCTGTCGCCAATGAAAATTGATGACCAGCTGAAGGCCCAGCTCTTTCACCGATCTCTTTCTGGGGTAGCTCAGAAATGGTTCCTCTCCATCGATGTAGCAAAGACCAGAACTTGGGAGGACATAGCTATGGCATTTGTTAGCCACTACAATTATAATATCTAGCTAGATGTAACTACCAGTGAGCTTGAGATGACTCATTAAGAGAGTTGGGAATCATTTGTAGATTTCCTGACACGTTGGAGAGGAAAGGTGGCTAAGATGATCAGCCGGCCAACTAAAAAAGAGCAAGTCAAAATTGTGGTAAAGACTCTGCAGTCTTCGCTGAAACGGTATCTGATTACACAACCACTGCCCACCTTTGAGAAACTGTTCGACGCAGGTGTTTAGATTGAAGATGCTATTCAGGATGGTGATATTGAGAAATTAGAGACAAGTCAAAAACCGAGAAGAGCATTCCCTGAAAACAACCAGAACTAACCCACCCCTGCTATCAACTTCCTCTCCCGTTTAAATGAGGTTAATTTGATAAACCCTCATTCCGGACAAATAAATCCCTCATCTTTCACTCTGCAACCAAGTAGTAACCAGCAGTCTCAACAAAAGCCGAGGAGAGTTTTTAGTCCGCTTAATATATCTTTGACCTCAACTCTTAATCGAAGCTGGCTTCTTTAAAGATGCTTGGGAGGTTGTTGGGACTGATGTTACTAAGGCCATTCGGTGTTTTTTTGAGTTGAGTCGCATGCTTAAGGAAGCTAACACGACTCCTATTGCCTTGATCCCTAAGGTTCCCAATCCCTCCTTTGTGACGGAATATAGGCCTATCTCGTGTTGCAATACCATTTACAAGTGCATATATAAGATTATTGCAAACAGCATTAAGGATCACTTGCGTGAGGTTATCTCTCCCTCTCAATCTGCTTTTGTCAAAGGTAGGCGCATAGTGGACAACATTTTCTTATCCCAAGAGCTTTTACGTGACTACCACAAGCAAAGTAGGGGTCCTAGATGTGCTCTTAAGGTTGATATCATGAAGGCCTATGACAATGTCAACTGGGACTTTATGATTGCCACCTTACGTTGTATGGGTTTCCCTGAAAGGATGATTCTTTGGATCAGGGAGTGTATAACATCTCCTAGCTATTCTATTAGCATTAATGGGGATTTGAATGGCTTTTTTGTGGCAAAAAGGGTCTCAAGCAAGGGGATCCTCTTTCCCCTTATCTTTTTGTCATGGCCATGGAAGTTTTGTCTGGTTTGTTTACTAGATATACAGAGGAGATGCCCTTCCATTACCACTGGAGATGTGGCAAGGACAAAATTGTCCACCTTTATTTTGCCGATGACCATGTGGTCTTCTCTCGGGCTGATGTCCAGTCGGTTAGTGTTATAAGGAAAGTCCTGGACTCTTTTAAGAGTATGTCGAGTCTGTCCCCTAGTCTGGGTAAGAGCGATATCTACTTTTCAGGGGTTTCGGATACTTTGAAACGTGACATTTTGGACACTATTGGTTTCAGAAAGGGTTCTCTTTCGGTGCGCTATCTTGGTGTCCCTTTGATAACCACTAAACTCTCCTACAAAGAGTGCCGCCCTCTTATTGATAGGATTGCTAAGCGTATTCAAGTTTGGACTAGTAAGCACCTGTCTTATGCGGGTCGTCTACTGCTGCTTGGCTCTATCATTTTCTCTATGCAAGTTTACTGGGCTTATTTGTTTATCCTCCCTAAGAAAGTCCTCTGGGAGGTTGAGAGCCTGATGCGGGTTTTTCTGTGGAGTGGTTCTGAGATGAAATCTTCCGGGGCCAAGGTTGCCTGGGATGAGGTTTGTGTCCCCAAGAGGGAAGGAGGCCTGGGGATTAAATCTCTTATCACCTAGAATAAGGCCGCAGTTGCCAAGCATATCTGGTTGCATCTCATAGGGGGCTCCATCTCCCTATGGTGCATGTGGATTAAGTCTAATATTCTTAGGGGTGAATCCTTCTGGTGGGCAAAAATTCCTCAATTGGCCTCTTGATGTTGGCGCAAGTTGCTCCAGCTTCGTCCACTCATTAAGGGTTTTATGCGGTACGAAATTGGAAATGGGGAAGACACTTTTCTGTGGTTGGATCCCTGGCACCCGTGGGGTTCTATTTTTGAGGAGAGGGGCCCTAGAATTATTTATGATTCGGGTTTGGACAGTCTGGCTAAAGTGAAATCCATTGTTAATGGTAGTGCTTGGAAATGGCCTTCGGCTGTTACCATGGATCTGATCGAGATGGCCCGTGAGGTTGAGTTGCCCCAGATGCAACCAAAAAGGATAATATCCGTTGGCTTCTTTCCGATGGTAAATTCACCATTGGGGCTTTGTATGAGGAGCTTCGTGTCCACCAACCTAAGCCTATCTGGTGTAACCTTGTGTGGTTTAAGCATCATATCGCAAGAGTTAGTTTTATTGTCTAGCTTGCGGTTAGGGGCCGCCTTAATACCGGCGATAGGCTTGGAATGTTCGGTTTAAACTGCGATTTTCAGTGTAATCTTTGCTCGGGGAACTTAGAAACCCATGATCACCTCTTCTTTAACTGCCCATTTTCCTCTAAATTGTGGGAAGATATCCTTGCGAAGTGTGGGTTAGTTCGCTCTGACTCTTCTTGGGATGGTTGGTGGAATTGGTTTGCTACGAGTGTTAGTGGTCAGTCCCTGATCTCCATGATTAGGAATATGTTTTTGTCTGCGTCGATTTACTGTATCTGGAGAGAGCGAAACATGCATAAATTTCGCGAGGCCAAGCATGACAATAAGTTTGTGGTCAAGGAGATTTGTGAGCTTATTAGATGTCGGGTTTCTTCTAGACATAAAATCCCAATATCAGCTACTAATTTGGCTATCCAAGGGGAATGGAGTCTTTTGAATTCTATCTTTGATCCTTTTGACTAATTCCTTCTCGTTGTTTCAATGCCGGGTGCTTGAAGTGCGAAGAGCGTTAATCCATTATTGCCCATGGTAGTTTTATCCTTTACTTTGTACTCTTATTGGTTGCTTTTGTGCAGATCTTTGTGGAGATTCTAAGGAGCTGTGAGCCTTAGGATATGTTTTTTAGAGCGTTAAGTGATACACCCATATCTGAGTGAGAGTTGAGAGGTTTTCTAGCTTAATTGAACCGTTTTGTTCCTTGTGCAGAGTTGTTTCTAACGGAGCTTTAATGAGATTTGTTTCTTTTTCCCTTTGGAGTTTGAGCTATACACTTGTCTGGTTGTTTTGTGAGATTAGCCCTCTTTTCCTTGGAGTGCTGAGTTCTTCTATTAGTCTGCTCGATGTCCATTCTGTTTAGGGTGCGTGTGTTCTCTTTTTCTTTTTTTGAGCTGTTTAACCTGGTTGATGTTCAGGTCCCTATGGTTGCCAGCTTCCAAAAGAAAGAAGGCTCGGCTGCTTCAGGATTGATCTCTTTGGAGGCTGCTACCTTGTTCTGCTATGGGTCTTGACGCAGAAAAAGAAGGGAGAAGCCCCAATTGGGAGGATGATCTTTGCCTATTTTGCATCCTCATCTGGTCTCGGCTTTGTGGGTTTACCTAGCTATGAGGGATGTTCATAGCAGTTCCTGTTTTTCTTTTTGGATGCTTTTGTTTATGTCCTCCTCCATTGTCATAATCATGGCGGGTTGTTTGTTGGTTTCCTTTCTTGCTACCTTCTTTTTCTCTCTGTAGTTTGTTTGATGCATGGCCTTCTCCTACGGCTTTAGTAGGGGCTGTGGGTGTGTGTGTACAGGTTTTGCTTTGGCTGTTGGTTAGTTGTACAACTTCTATTTGGTCTGTGTTTTCTGCTGTTCCTTCTGCTGCGGTTTATTGCTTTCTGGGCAAAGAACAATAGGTTTGTTTTGGCTGTTGGAGTGTGGCTTCCGGTTTCTTGGTGGCTAGCTGGACAGCTTCTGTTTGGTTTGGTGTTTTCTGCTGGTCTTTCTACTGCGGTGAGGGCCTTCTTCCTCATGTTTTCTGCTGTGAATTGCACCCAGTTGTTTAGCTGGTGCCTCTGAAGTAGTTGTTTCGGTTCTAGTGTTCTTTTGCTGCTGCTCTTCTTAGTTTGGTGGTTTTTTTCTCCTGTTTTGTAGTTTATTTTCGGCAATATGGTCTTTGGTGGCTCATCCTTTTTAGTTGCGTCTGAAGTGGTTTTTGTTTCTTCTCTTTTGGCTTTTGGCCCAAATGCGGTATTTGTGTGCCCCCTTAAATTAGCTATTTTGTGGCCTCAATTTTTTTGTTTGTTTGTGTTTTTTTGTTTTGGTTATGGCTTAGCCTAAAGTCGGGTTTTTGTTGCTGCTTTGGGCTTTGGTTTTATGTTTTTCTAGGGTTCTGGGTTTTGTAAGGCCTGGGGTTGTGCCCCTTGTATTCATGTATTTTTTCTTTTGTTTTATATCACAGTTAATTATCCAAAAAAAAAAACTCTTAATTGACTTGTCGAAAAGGGGCTAGCCAAACTTTTGGACCCAATGCCTATACCCGATCCCCTACCACCAAGATACAACTCTTCTCAATATTGTGCCTTTCACCAAGGTCATGGACACTTGACCGACAACTGCATAAGGCTGCGCCACGAGATCCATGATCTTATTGACAACAAAGGTCATTCCACCGCCGTCTGCTGCACAAAAACCAAATGTCACAACTAATCCATTACCGAACCATGCTAAGCAGATAGGGGTGAATTTGATTCAGCTAGGGTAGTCAAAGGATCCTAGTCGTCACATTTGTCCAGCACACTTTTCACGTCTATAAGTTTTAGCTGCTAGAGATCAGCTTTGTTCCCTAATCGTGGCCGAGAATGGTTGGGATATAAAAGAATGGAACGATTCAGCTGGGAAGGATATGAGGTGGTAATCCAAGTGGAAAACCAGGAGGAGCATAATGACGATGACGATTGGCCTTTGGATTATCTGGTGAGGCCACATTGTTTCGGGCATGTGCTAGATGGGATCACCATCCCCCAGCTTTTCGTGGAAGAAGTTTTTGTTGACGAAATGCAATCTTACTTGCTGGATCGAATAGTACTAAAGTTAGATGGGGAAGAATGAACTAATTTTTGGGCCGCCCAAGAGCAGTAGGTAGGTTACATCAGAGAAGATATCTGGGAAGATGTTCATAATACATGGGCAATCAAAGATGAAGAAGAAAGGAGAAGAAGAATGGAGAGCAGTAACCTGAACGATCTATGGGCGTTTGAAAGCCCTCTGTGTGTTGCTGAAAACTTGGTGCTAGGACTATGGGATCCCGAAGAAGGGGTCGAACACTTGACTAGGAGTAGGCGACACTTCAAACCCGCTCAGCTTGAAAAAGGACAAACCAGTGGAAAGGGAAAAGAGAAGGAACAAGAAGAGGAAGACGATGCTATACTGAAGCAGTTGAAGAAGACTCAAGCCAATGTTAGTATTTGGGGCTTACTGATGGCTTCACATCGGCACTGACAAGCTGTACTGAAAGTCTAAAGCAAGGCTAATATTTCAATAGATGCAACTCCAGAGCAACTCATTGGACTTTTTCTGCTGGCTATGGAGCCGAAGGTCATTTCCTTTTCCGATAAGGATTTACTGTTAGAAGGGAGGTGCCATTACAAACCGTTTCACATCACTGTTAAATGCTTGGAGAAATGGGTCCCAGTGATTCTCATCGACAACGGGTTATATTTGAATATTTACCCACTCAGGACGGCTGTCTGCTTGGGATTAAAGTTAGATCATTTCACACCCAGTAACCAGGGAGTTTGGGCCTATGATAACACAAGGTGAGACGTGCTCGGGTTAGTGTCATTCGCAATATTGGTGGGACCACTGAAGACTTCGGTCGAGTTTCATGAGCTGGATGTGCATGCATCTTTTACTTTATTACTGGGAAGGCCATGGCTTCATGACCTAAATGTCCAAGAAGTACCTTCCACCCTTCACCAGAAGTTGAAGTTGATCAAGAATGGGACAGTACTGACAATGTACGGGGTAGATAGTATTCAAGCCCCACGAGAAGATGGCTCAACTTTCCTGGAGGTTCAGCACAGAGAAGGAGACATGTTTTTGAGCAGATTTAGTTTTGACGAGACTCTAGCTGTGTAGTCTTTTAAGTCAAATTAAGGTATTTTGGCAATATATAACTTTTTGACTTATTTTGTTGTGTATGAACTTCAATAATGACTTGTTTACTTTTGTTAATGTATAACACCATATTATTATGTATATTACTTGTTCAACAAGTATTGAATCATCATAAAGCTTGACTTAATATCTTTCTCATCATTTTAAGCTAAAAAGAAAACAAAAAGCTACTTTTTGGCACTCTTCCCAAGGTGGTTGGCCACGAAGGGGTATTTTTGTCATTTTTTATGTCATTTTGTTCTTTGCTACTTAATTGTACTTAAATCCTTAATTTAGGGTGTTCATGTGTCAAAATTTAAATTTTTAAGACCTTTTGCTATACTAGGGGCAAAATGATCATTTTACCCTACTTATAAGGATTTTTTTATTTCTAATTCATTATTTCATGATATTTACTTCATTTAGAATGTTGGAGGACTCTTTGGGTGTGACGGTTTGGTCACCTGAGTTTTGGACCATTTTAGGATTTCCAGGTCGAACTAAGGGTTTTCGAGTTGAGTTAGGGTTTTGAACCTCGTCCGTGCTCTATGACCTCGTGGACTATCCATCACTAGTACTAGGGTCCTAGTAGGGTCGTTACAGTCTATCCCTTTAAAAATAAATTTCGTCGATGAAATTTCGTATCGTACCTCAATCTACGAACAACTGGGGATGACTTGCCCTCATGGCTTCCTCTCGTTCCAAGGTTGATTCTTCAATTTTATCATGATTCTAAAGAACTCAAACGAGTGGGTTGGCCTTTCCTCTAAGAACCTTGTCACACTGACCGATTATCCTTACGGGTTGTTCTGCGAATGTAACGTCCTCATTGACATGGAGTTCCTTCCAATCCAAAATGTGGGCAGAATCTGGTTCGTACTTCCTCAACATTGATACATGAAAAATGTTATGAACACTGGCGAGCTGCAGTGATAGAGCTAAACAATATGCTACTTCAACTTTAGCCAAAACCTCGAACAGTCTGATGTACCTTAGAGCTAGCTTTCCTTTTCGGTCGAAACGTATAACTCCTCGTCGTGGTTGGATCTTCAGGAATACATGATCTCCTACTTCAAATCGTAACGGTCTCCGTCGCTGATCGGCGTAGCTCTTTTGCCTGCCCTATGCGGTGGCTAATCGTTACTGAATCAGTCAGATCTTTTCGGTAGTTTCTTGTATAAGATCTGGTGCAAAAAGTACGTTCTCTCCTACTTCAGTCCAATAAATTAGTGAATGACACTATCTTTTGTAGAGAGCTTCATACGGCGGCATGCCAATACTAGACTGGTAGCTGTTGTTGTAAGCGAACTCGACCAATGGTAGGAGCTTTTCCCAATGTCCCTTGAAATCCATGATGCAAGCTTTAAGCATGTCTTCTATCATTTGAATTGTGCGTTCAGATTTGATGTGAACTCACAAGGATTTGAATTCCCTTGAACCCACATACAATTTGAACTAAACCCAAGAACGTCAAAATCAAGTCAAGGAACAAATCTTGGCCCGTTGAACTCTTATTTCAAGAACCAAGATTGTAGCTAGGACACCACAAGGAAGAAACCTTGATAAGTCCTTTAGTTCACTCAAGAACTATAAGAGAAACTTTCTCTGAAAGAAATTTTTTCTTCACTTTATTCATGTCAAAATAATACATGGAGGCTCCTTTCTTTATATAGGAGAAGGTTGGAAGCAATTCCCTGTTTCTAAGCAATGTGGTATAACATGTGCTAGGATCATGTGCTATGATTGTACCAATCCTTACTAGCCAAAACTAAACCTAACTAAATCCAATCATCGGCTGGCTGAAATTACTTAGGCCCAAACCCTTATTCTTCATGTAATAATTAAAAGCAAAACCCAACAAATTAAATAGTCCAACAAGCCCATAAGCATGAATATTAAAATTCAAAACATTAGGTTGTGCTTCTTTCCGTAGCTTGTATCACATGAAGTGGAGCTGGTTCTTCTTCTTGTGATCCCATCTTAAACGGTGAATTCTTATATAATAAATTGGCATGTTCGGTCTAGACAGATTGCATCAATCCTTGCATTGCGTCCTTGATCTTCTTTGCTCTTGGTCTTGTGATTGGCCCTTATGGGACTTGCAACGGTTCTCTGAGACTCTGTCCACCATCTCTAAGACCACCTTGTTTCCCATCACCTTGATTCCCATCATTCCCCCTCTCCTCAAAAGGATTCGACCCCGAATCGTCACCTACATCAAAAGGAGAAAGG
>JAUMHN010160180.1:0-22504 GCA_032360265.1 Heliamphora ciliata
AAAGAAATGATATGCATACATTACTCATAAAGATTCTCATAAAATGAAAAATTAATTTTATTAAAATAAAATTAAATTCTAAAAACTTAGTTTTCAGTATACCAACTCTAACAAATCGGTCCAAGGACTCCCGGAATCTATCTAAGCTTTTCCCTCCTTTCTTCTTCCCCTTCAAACCCCGAGCCCACCGAGTAGCACAAGGGATAACTAGGGGATCGTCATAGGAGTTCGCCAGGACATGCATCTCGAGGAACTCATAACTCTAGAGCTGCAAAAGAAAGGGTCAGCAGAGAAATAGATAACAGATATGTAAAGGAATAAAAGGACATAAGACAAAAATAAAGATATACCTCTCAAATCCTCCACTATCCTGCCACGCTCAACTCTTGCGGGAACTAAGTCACTGCCTTCATCGAGCCATAAAGAGTAGCAAGGGCAGCACCTCCCCAGTCGTATGACGATACCTGATCTAAATGAAATAAGGTACCAAGAACATATACAATAGAAAGGCTCAGGCGACCTACTCATAGTAGCGGGGCTCTGTGTAGTGAAAATGATGAAAATGTGAGTAAAACTAGGTATATCGAACGCGTTCCTGGTCCATCTGGGTCGGAACAATGCCTAGGAAGTAAGTAAGAGCCTCTGCAGACCGTGAAATGTCGGGATCAAAAAGGATAACATCTCCTCCGACTCGTATACCCGTGATCATCGCAAAATCGAGTGGGGTTAAGGTGGCCTCAAATGTGGTGAAATGGAAAGTGTTGGTGGTGTCCCACCACCACTCTACCAGCGCTGTTAGTTGAACCCTGTCATTGCTGGTCCACTCAGCAATGGTATAAAATGTGCGAAGCCGGGAGCATCAAAAAAGGCTCGGATAGGGGCAAAGAGAGCATAATACCACTCCAATACGTCCCCAGAGCTGCCAAAACCTTCAATATATCAGCCAACCTGTGGAAGCAAAATAAGATGGTCAGATGATATAATAAAGGCAATCAAATCAAATGGAATGCAAAGAGAATAAAAGAAAAGAAGCAATAAAAACCCTAAGTTTTTTAAAGCCTTGGTGCGCCAGGCAAACCCTATTTCAACCCAAGTCATATGCGAAACATTGTCTAGGTCCTAGGTTCGTGAAATGATCCCTAGGTTTTCTAAAGCCCTGGTGCTCCAGGCAAATCCGATTTCAAACTCTTATCATATGCGAAGTGTTGTCTAGGTCCTAGGTTCGTGAGACGATCCCTAGGTTTTCTAAAGCCTTGGTGCACCAGGCAAACCCTGTTTCAAACCTTAGTCCTATGCGAACCGTTGTCTAGGTCCTAGGTTCGTGAGACGATCCCTCGATTTTCTAAATCCCTGGTGCGCCAGGAAAACCTTGTTTCAAACCCTAGTTATATGCGAAGCGCTGTCTAGGTCCTAGGTTCATGAGATAATTCCTAAGTTTTCTAAAGCCCTGGTGCGCCAGGTAAACCCTGTTTCAAACCTAGGTCATATGTGAAGCGTTGTCTTGGTTCTAGATTCGTGAGACGATTCTTAGGTTTTCTAAAGTCCTAGTGTGCTAGGCAAACCATGTTTCAAACCCTAGTCATATACAAAGCGTTGTCTAGGTCCTAGGTTCGTGAGATGACCCTTAGGTTTTCTAAAACCCTGGTGCGCTTGGAAAATCTCTATCCCAAATCATAGTCATATGCGAAGCGTTGTCTAGGTCCTAGGTTCGAGAGACGATCCTTAGGTTTGCCAAAGCCCTGCTCCTCAGCCACCCTAAGCCCTGCTCCTTAGGCATCTATGTTTTAAACCCAAGTGTCTTAAGCCTTGCTCCATAGGCACCTATACCCAAAAAGCCCTGCCTTTCAGGCACCCTTGATCTAAACCCTAGATATCCTGTCCCAAAATCTCCAATTGCTCAAGTAATCTGTTTAGTCCTCAGTTCGTTGTCCAGATTTGTCTTTTTAATGTTATATGACGTGATTGAATACTTGTTATAAGTTTTAAGTCCGATTTGTTATCAAGTTCAAACATGTGTTAATTAGGGCAATCATCTTTTATGTTTTGATCAGTCACATATATCCATCATAAGTAACAAGGGGATCCTAGACATGCATCTATGTTTGAGAAGATAAAGCTACAAAGCATGCTTTGAATTGAAAAGAAGAGGGAAAATAAGACTTACCGTGAGAGGATAATGAGAAAGGTGGGCAACAGGCTCGCGAAGTAGGACATCAGCAACAACAGCAATAATGGGAGGCTTGTATCTCCGCATCCCGTCATGTCTCAGACGATGTGGCACCGAGGCATAGTGAAGTGGGTCCAAACGAGCAAGGTTGCCCTCGTCGGTGTGTGGATCAAGAAAACCAGCAATCTTAGCCTCAGCAGCTGCTTGATCTGCAGTTGCTTGTGTCGCTGCTGCTCCCCGTGCCGCTCTATCCTAATCCTCAGCAGCACGAAGCAAGGACCGCTCAGCCTCAGTCGTGAATATATCCATCCCCCCATAGTAGTGGAGGACTGAGGAGCGGTGATCACACCAGCCAGAATACGAGAACCAGTACCCCCGATGGCGCTTATGGAAGAACTGTCAATAGCGAAGGGCCTGTGGCGTGCCCCTAGATCGTCATCTCCATAGCCCTGGCCCGCCATGAACAAGAAGGGGATCATGAATAACAGTGTAAACATCGTGGGTGTCAAAAAGAGTAAGCTGAAAACTAAAGAAAAGTTGAAGACCGTAAGAATCTAAAGAGAAACCCGAGAGAGTTTGAGAGACAGTGGAGAGGCTAGAGAGAGAGAGAGTAGGTGTGTAAGTGAGGACTACTTCCCGCGTCCTGGAGGCCTCTATGGTGTCTGGATGTTGCGTTCGCAACATCCGAACCTTGCGACCGTCCGGTTTGTGAATCGTCATCTTGCGACCGCGAACTCTATTTGAAAATATGCTTGCAGTCGCCACCAGGTCCAACGATCACATTGCGGCCTCATCTTCTGAACCCTGTGACCGCACACTCTGAAGCTTGCAGGCACGCGTTTTAAGGGTCATGATTACATTTTGGGGTTTTTAATGTCATTAGAGGCTTGTTTGGGTGTTGTTTTGTGATTTTCTCATCGAAAAAATAGTTTTAAATTCTTGACTCGACTTTTTAATTAATTTTATCCCGTGTTCGCGAATTTTTAGGTCTTGACTCTACCTATTAATTCGTAATTTTTTCTGATAAATTTAATTTTAAAGCCTTGACTCAACTTTTTAATTATTTTTTATTCTGTTCTCGTCTCGACTTTTTAGGTCTTGACTTGACCTTTCAATTTGTGATGCTTTCCCAGTTGAGATAATTTCTAGGATCTTAACTCAATCCTTTTAAATTATCTTTTTTCCAGTTGAGTTCTTAGATCTTGACTCATTCTTTGAATTGTTGTTTGTGTGTGCTCCTTGGGGTCTTGACGCGACCTTTAGGGTATCTGTTGATCATGTTTTAGCATTTGCATCATGTTTTACATCTTGCATCTTTTGTATTTATCCCAAATTACATTTTTGTCTGATCGCTAGCAAAAGAATACGTAGGCAGCTCGATGGAAGTTCAGGCAGGACCACCATCATATGAATGCTTGTGTATTTATAGCCTAAGATTGGCAACTCGGTCAAGTGAATGTTGTCTTTGGGTCTTTGACATAACTAGCATCACGCTTTGCTGCGCAAGTTGTGTCAAAGAGGGGCAACAGTAGATACCCAATTTGACACCGCCGAATCTTAGGCTTATCCAAGTGAGTCCAATGATCAAAACTGAGTGGAATGATGTCTTTAAAATAACATCAGGAAACAGCCTAGTCCAGTGTTCGAACCAAATTCTCAAACCATTGCAGCCGTAACCTTCAAACCTTGCGACCTGATTATTCACTAGCCCAAGTAACTGCACCCGCAACCTTTGAACCTCGTGACCATACACTCTATTAGTGCGACAGCGAACTAAACCTTGTAGAAACCCTAACATTTTGAGCAGTTGCAGACATAAACCACAAGGCCACAACCTTCAAAGGTTGCGACCTCAAACTCCAAGGAATATGACGTGTCCCAAAACGTGCCAGCACCTCATTGGTTGATGTACTCTATATAAACGTACCTTTAGTGCAATTTTTGGAGGATGAATTCTGAATACTGGTACTCTATTGAATTATCGAGAAGAGGGTACAATGCTAAGTACACTCCTGGCTCACTTCCCAATTCACATACTCGCTCGACTCTGATTCAGATACTAGAGTTGGACTGCTGCTTGAGGATCGGATAGCTGATCACCACATTCTACGACTCAAGGATTCATCTGAATTGTTGCATTCTAAGTATTTTGTTGGATCCCGACACTTCTCTCTTCACATTCTTTACTCCTGTGAAGAGGTCGGGTTAGAATTTTGAATACAAATTCGTGAATTGCATGTCTATTCTTTAATTTTGTCGTAATTAGGTTCAATTTCTCATTCCCATGGTAGTTATCAATCTTGATTAATTGAGTTACAAATATACTTGATCCTAAGATAATGTTTAAAATTAAATTATTCGTGATTTCATAATATTTTGATTGAAGTCATAACAATATGCTTCTGTTTCTCTGTTTTATGTTGCATATGTGTCACACATTCACGCCCAGTACACTGTTCCATCAAAAATTAGAAAAATAGTGCCTACAGACTTTACGGTCACAGCCCTCAATGTTTTGGTCGTAGATTTCTAGCACTAGCATTATTGCAATTGCAACCATTAATGTTGCGTCCGCATGCTTTAGACCAAATATGTTTGCAACGGCAACCTCTGCAGGTTACGTTCGTCACCTTTGTTTATTTCTAGTAAGTTTAATTCTGTTCCAATAGACTATCCTCGCTCTTTATAGTATTCTGTTGATTGCCAGTATGTCATTTGTAGTATAGTTCCAGCATAATTAAAGTTTAGAAACCTTTAAGATTATTTTCCTTTGCTTAGTCCCATATCATGCTTGTTATGCATCATTGGTGTTATTTGACATGATTAGGATTTATTAGTTAACTTTAATAATTTTATTCTTTAATTATCGCATGCGATTTGCTCCATGTATTCTTCAATTGGAATTTGCATGTCTTAGGATTTAGGATTTTCTTTTTATGCTTTGTTTGTCATTCTATATACCTATGTTATATATTTTCATTATTTAATTTTAGATGCTCTCTCTTTACCCCCATTTTCTGTACTTGCATGTATTTGAGAAATATAATTAAAGAACCAATAGTGACTAGTAGAGTCCAATATCACAGTTGGGCGAATAAGGTGCCTAACACCTTTCATGATTCATACCTTAGCCCCCGAACCCTTGTTTTCTCTGGTTAAACGTTTTAAAAATCAGTGGCACATTTTTGTTTTTCTTGATTTTTTTTAAAAACCAAGTGGCGATTCCATTTCTCATAAAAAAAAGAGTTTTCAAAATCTTTTGGTTTTCAAGGTGTTAAAAAGTTTTCAACATAACTCTTGAATTCCCAATTTTAGTTTTGAACCAAATCCTAAATCCTAGCGCCACGTACGTGTTAGAGTTGTATACTAAAAATCATAGTTTTATTTGGTTTTAGTATTTAGTTTTATTTTTTAATAAAATTAATTTTTTATTTTATGAAAATCTTTATGAGTAATGTATGCAATATTATTTATTTAATGTTATGAATGGATGTCTTTTATTCTGTACAGTATTTAATCTGGTGTGTAGAGTAAGACTTACACATAGAAGACCAGATTTTAGATTCTTACAGAATATAAGTATTTGTTCACGTTTTAGATAGAAATAGGCATACCTTTCGTACGATTGTAACACAGAGTTTTAGTAGGTCTGTCTTGATTACGGAGAACAGATAATAGTATCGTCTATTGTTCCGACTCTCTATGCTAATACACTTTGTGTGTATTGAACGGGACACATTAGGATAATTAATTTTATACTGACTATATAAATTAATTCACACTCCAAAGTTATTATGAGAGTGCTTATACTCTTATTCTTGAAATAATTAATTATTTGCATATATTTAATACTCGTTGTTTTGATTCTTTAGACGGTGCGATTTTATATGGGACTATATTCCCAGTGAGTCGAATAGCGGTATTAATTATATGGTGAATATTAATTATTGACAAAATTCACGTCTCGAATAATCAGAATTGACGATACCTCCTTAAGGAAGCTTATAAGTTTTGACTGGGCCAAACCCTGCAGGTGGATTTGATTATCCGGCGATCAAATAAGTTAAGCATTAAATTTAATTGGCGGGTATCAGAAATCTTAACGTGAGGAGATGAGTTAAGCATTTAATAACAGAAGCTCAATGCAAGATGGTCTTGAGATTATGGCTTAGAGTGCAATTACAGTTCTTTAGTGGTGTAAATTCTAATTTACTAATTTATGAAAATTGTAGAAACCGCTGCAAAGTTTTCGTAATTACAGATATCGATGCGAGATTTGCATAATTGTGAAAACTGCTGGATGAGTATCTGGGTTACACTAGAAGTTTTTATCATAATTACTCTCCAGGTTCCTACTTGTCACGCCCCAAACTCCGGGTGACGTAAAATACTCACAAACAACCAAACATAACACCCAATTCGAGAATACACACTCAACATAAAACAAACATGCATTGTATATAATGGTCAAAAGGCTTACATTACACGGTACCAACATCAAAAAACATGTAAACATACATGGGTCAAATGAACAAAAAGAAATACTACAGATCTTTCGCCCCTCCGGCACCTCCAGATCAACCTGCGTGATCGGTACTTGAAAAACATTTCAAATCTCACACCGTGAGCCAAAGCTTAGCAGAAACTAGACAAGCATGAAATATAAACAAAACATGCTCGAAAAACGACATGTGATTTTCGACTCTCTTTCAAGCCTTAAAACAATTTGAAAACGATTTTATATCACGACTCACTAGAGTCAAAAAAAATAGTTTGAAACCACGACTCGAACGAGCCTCAAAAGAAACAGGTATATGTATGCAACACAGGTATACATATCTAAACCGACTCACAAGCCTCAACAACAGCTCTACAATAACCAAAAATAATTCATGCAATCCATGCAATTCGCCCAACGCACCACACGCAACACATGCCTCTTCAGGACCTTGTTTCCGTCCTTCAGATACTCGCACAAAGTGCATCGTTAGGACGACGTTTCTGTCCTTTCCATTCCCACACATGCACACGTGCATTATTAACCAGAGTTAACATATATCGGACCACGTTTTCGTCCACCGTTAGCCAGGGCTAACATTCACCGGACCACGTTTCCGTCCACTGTCAGCCAGGGCTAACATTCATCGGACCACGTTTCCATCCATCGTCAGCAAGGGCTAACACCGTATCAAAATCATATAAGACCACATATCCGTCTTATGTTTTAAAATCATATAAGACTACATTTTTGTCTTATGTTTCAAAATCATATAAGACCACATTTTCATCTTATGACATGCATAAATAAAACTAGAGTTATAAATGCACAAAGCCACGTATAAACTTCACATCATGATGCCACCTGTCACATAACCCGACATCCAGTCACATGGACAACCAACGATACAGAAAACCAAAACCTAACCCGAAGGCCAACACCTGAACCTCCCACAAAACGGTTCTCACCAAAACCCCATCCTTTCCCCAAACCACCTTGTAGAAAAGAATCACAAACCCGAACACACCACATTAAACAAACCCACGTCACCCCAAGGACAACCACACAAACATAAACAAACAACATGGCTCCACCACAACCAACTGAAACGAAAAATGACTAACACCCCTCTTCATGATTTCAGCCAATAAAACCCCATAATTCCATTGACTAAGAGCCACTATAGAAGAGCCAGCCACAAAAACATCATAACCCAGACCAACACACGCCCAACACGGCCAACATGGACCCACAAATGGCAAACACGGACCCACACACGCCCAACATGAAAAACACGAAGCCACACATGCCCAACACGGCCAACCCAGACCCAACAATGCACTAACCACCACGCACACCACCGTGCACCAAAAACCCGCATCCCACCATGCATGTCATCCCCGAGGACGCTAACAAAACCGAAACAACACCAGAGGCCACAACACAACCAACAAAACACAAAAAAAAACTCCCAAGGAACAAGAAATTTGATAAAAAGTTCCAATAAGGATGAAAATAACCTTTTCCAGAACATTCAGCCAAAAACGAGTGCAAAACGATTAAGAAATTTTGATATACCCTTACTATTTTCATCATAACTTTTTCCACAAAAAGAATTTTGTTGTGAGAGCGGTGTCATTGGAAAGAAGACTTTCGGGGCTTCAATTTGAACACAAAAATGACCCCATTTCGAGTTCGAATGAGGGAGATACATTGATTTTAAAAATAAATTTTTAACCAGTTAAAAATAAACCGCGGGCTAGACCGCTCGAGCGGTCTGTCTAGCGGTCACCAACCCGAGAGCATCCTAAGACCGCCCTCTAGACCGCTTGAGAGGTCCTTCAAGCGGTCTTATGCCGAAAACTGATCTTTTTACTCAAAATGGAAGCTTACAACCAGCCAAACCCAAAATTGAAGCAACCAACTCTCTTTCGACACCCTCGGACATACACAAGCCCAAGACTACCACCAAAACCTCGAAAGAAACCCTTATTCCCCGATTCCATCCAACCGAAATTGATTAAAAATGGTTTTAAACCCAAAATCCAAGTTATCGAAACGTAAACCACTTTTTCATGCATTACAAGACGGTAAAAATACACACGATTACACGTAGCACTCTTATAAGACATGAGAGTCTAAGATCCTACCTCATTGAGTTAAAAACTCAGCGTCTCGATCCACGTGCAAAACTGAACTTCACCGGAATAAAATTATGTCCAGATGAACGAGTAGCCCACCGTGCCAATAATAAGGATCAGTTGTTGGATCGTCGAAAATCGAACCCTGTGCTCCCGAGAAGTTAGAGAAAAGGCAAAGAGAAAATGAGAAAACTTAGCTTGTATGTTTTGAAAATATCTTTTGAAAATATTTAACGCGAGATATTATAAACCACAAAAATATCTTTTTATTTTTTTTTTAAATTTGCACCGCAACGCCCAACGGCCCCGGGAACCAAGCCCACATGCATATCTAAGCCCGATCATGCATCAAAACGTATATAAACATGTTGAAACAAAACGCTAAACGCGCGTCGAAAAACACTAAAAAAATAAAACGGGTCAGAGTCTCACAACACTATCCCCTTAAAGGAATTTTGTCCCCGAAATTCACCGCAAGGTCAAAAGGAAATAACTCCGTCGATCACAATCGACACAGGTACACGTGATGGTCAGCCAAACCACCCCTAGGACAAAGTCAAACAAGGTCAGACATCCTAAATAACGGCTAATTATCTCAAAGACACAAGATCTACAACTCACCCCAACCTCACATCCTCACCAACCGCTACCTCAACACAGCACACCACCCACGGAGTCCACCATCAACTCCAAACCCATGGCCACAGCCTCGAACACAGCCCAGCCCTCTCCGCGCAAACATCACGTCTATATGAAAAAGACAGAACATAAGACACAGCACATCGCATGAACATAAACAAAAAGCACATAAGCATACCAACACGTAGCCACATAGGTTCATGCTAAACAAACTCCACATACCAAGAAGAACCGACAAGAATGACGTGTTAATTTAGATAACCTACTTAGATTCCCTGCTAGAAATCACGTCAGCTAAATGCGTTTCTAACTTGGGTCCCAAGTTTGTTAATCTAAACGCCCAAAGGCAAGGCTAATCAATCCTAAGGCTCAACCCCATGCTCACATATACACAACAATCTCATACTTAACATGCTAACACGTTCATGTTATCAAAGCATCTAAACACATGCAATTAAGCACACGCAATCAACCTCACACGGCAATGCACCCTCTTCTCACGGCTCTTAGGTTTTCCAATCCAAAGCTTTGATACCAAGTTGTCACGCCCTAAACTCTGGGTCACGTGAAACGCTCACAAGCAACCAAACATAACACCTAATCCGAGAATACACTCTCAACATAAAACATACATGCATTGTATATAGTCGCCAAAAGGCTTACATTACATGGTACCAACACTGAAAAACATGTAAACACACATGGTTCAAAAGAACAAAAAGGAAGACTACATATCTTTCGCCCCTTCGACACCTCCGGATCAACCTGCATGATCGATACTTGAAAAATATTTCAAATCCCACACCGTGAACTAAAGCTCAGCATAAACTATACAACCATAAAATATAAACAAAGCATGCTCGGAAAACGACATGTGATTTTTGACTCTCTTTCAAGCCTTAAACAATTTGAAAACGGTTTTATATCACGACTCACCAGATTCAAAAAAATAGTTTGAAACCACGACTCGAACGAGCCTCAAAAGAAACAGGTATATGTATGCAGCACAGGAATACATATCTAAACCAACTCACAAGCCTCAACAACAGCTCTACAATAACTAAAGATAATTCATGCAATCCATGCAATTCGCCCAACGCACCACGTGCAACACACGCAACACATACCTCTTCTGGATCTCGTTTTCGACCTTCAGATACTCGCACACAAGTGCATCGTTAGGACTACGTTTTTGTCCTTCCGATTTCCACACATGCACACATGCATTGTTAACCAGAGTTAACATATATCGGATCACGTTTCCGTCCACCGTTAGCCAGAGCTAACATTCACCGGACCACGTTTTCGTCCACCGTCAGCCAAGGCTAACATTCATCAGACCACGTTTTCCTCCATCGTCAGCCAAGGCTAACACCGTATCAAAATCATATAAGACCACATATCCGTCGTATGTTTTAAAATCATATAAGACCACATTTCCGTCTTATGTTTCAAAATGATATAAGGCCACATTTTCGTCTTATGACATGCATAAATAAAATTAGAGTTATAAATGCACAAAGCCGCGTATAAACTTCATGTTATGACTCCACCCGTCACATAACCCGACATCCACTCACATGGACAACCAACGATACAGAAAACCAAAACCTAACCCGAAGGCCAACACCTGAACCTCCCACAAAATGGTTCTCACCAAAACCCCATCCTTTCCCCAAACCACCTTGTAGAAAAGAATCACAAACCTGAACACACCACACTAAACAAACCCACGTCACCCCCAAGGACAACAACACAAACATAAACAAACAACATGGCTCCACCACAACCAACCAAAATGAAAAATGATTAACACCCCTCTTCATGATTTCAACCAATACAATCCCATAATTCCATTGACTAAGAGCCACTAGAGGAGAGCCAGCCACAAACACATCATAACCCAGACCAACACACGCCCAGCACGGCCAACACGGACCCACACACGACAAACACGGACCCACACACGTCCAACACGAAAAACACGGACCCACACACGCCCAACATGTCCAACACGGACCCACACATGCCCAACACGGCCAACCCGAACCCAACAATGCGCTAACCACCACGCACACCACCGTGCACCAAAAACTCGCATCCCACCATGCACGCCGTCCCCGAAGACGCCAACAAAACCAAAACAACACCCGAGGCCACAACACGACCAACAAAACATAAACAAATTCCCAAGGAACAAGAAATTTGATAAAAAGATGAAAATAAAGATGAAAATAACCTTTTCCAAAACATTCGGCCAAAAATGGGTGAAAAACTGTTAAGAAATTTTGACATACCCTCACTATTTTGATCATAACTTTTTTCACAAAAAGTATTTTATTGTGAGAGTGGTGTCGTTGGAAAGAAGACTTCCGGGGCTTTAATTTGAATACAAAAACGATCCAATTTCGAGTCTGGATGAGGGAGATACATTGATTTTAAAAATAAATTTTCAACTAGTGAAAAACAGACCGCGGACTAGACTGCTCGAGCGGTCTGTCCAGCGGTCACCAACCCGAGAACATCCCAAGAACGCCCTCTAGACCGCTTGAGCGGTCCCTCAAGCAGTCCTACGCTGAAAACTGATATTTTTACTCAAAATGGAAGCCTACAACCAACCAAACCCAAAATCAAAGCAACAGAACTCTCTTTCGACACCCTCGGACATACACAAGCCCAAGACTACCTCCAAAACCTCAAAAGAAACCCTTAAATCCTGATTCCATCCAACCGAAATTGATTAAAAATGGTTTTAAACCCAAAACTCGATTTATCAAAACATAAACCACTTTTTCATGCATTACAAGATGGTAAAAATACACACGATTACACGTAGCACTCTTATAAGACATGAGAGTTTAGGATCCTACCTCATCGAGTTAAAAACTCGATGCCTCGATCCACGTGCAAAACCAAACTTCACCAGAATAAAATTTTAACCAGATGAACGCGTAGCCCAATGTGCCAATAACAAGGATCAGCTGTTAAATCGTCGAAAATTGAGCCCTGAGCTCCCGAGAAGTTAGAGAGAAGGCAGAGAAAAAATGAGGAAACTTAGTTTGTAAGTTTTAAAAATATCTAACGCGAGATATTTATAGACCATAAAAATATTTTCTTCTTTTTTTTGAAATTCGCATCGCAACGCCCAACGGCCCCAGGAACCAACCCCACATATATATATCTAAACTCGATCATGCATCAAAACGCATATAAGCATGCTGAAGCAAAAACGCTAAACGCACGTCGAAAAATACCGAAAAAAAAACATGTCAAGATCTCACACTACTATAGCCCTCTAAATATGCGGGTAGGCTTAACCAAATTTATAACTTGTCTTCAAGATTAAGGTTGACCAAGTTCTACTGGTACGAGTTTTCGAAGGATCGTAACCCACGCTACGTTCGAAAATCGTATAAGGGAATACAGTAGAAGGTCTGATAGGAGCTTCAACTAGGAATCAAAAGTTCGTAGTTGGAGAATCGATCAAAAATATATTCTTTTAAGTTAACTGTAGTGGCACGGATTTTATTTTGATCATTCGACATATCAAAAGTTTTATCTAAACTCTGTTTCGGCAATTGCCCGTTCAATTAATTTTTATCAAAAAATCGTTTACAAAAATATTAATCTTGGCAGTTTGCCTCCAACAATACGTACATATACTTTTTTCTTACTATTTTATATAATGATTATTGATACTGTTAAAAATTGATATTAATGTATATTTGTTGTCTCCTGACTGGTTTACGTGGTAGTAAGTTTTCAAAATTAATACTTTTTTTGCTTATAATTTATGATGATATAATATTGTGAATAATTTTATTATTTGCTTAATGTTTACGCAAAAGAATATTATCTTGATTTAAAATCTATATTATGATACGATTTGGTAGCCACTTAAGTGACCCAACTGGAATATTTGGTAGATATTAAATCAAATATGAAAAATTAATATTTATTCCCAAATATTAAAATTAATAATTTTTACAAATCGCAATTCTTAATTACAAGAATATTTGTTTGACCCAAAGGTCACTTTGAAGTAATTAATGAATTGGAATAAGATAATTGATAGGTATTCAAAATTAGGATTGAAAATTGATACCCAAAGGTAACGATCCTACTTAATTATGAATATTTTATTAATTAGTCTTATTAGTAAAAGGAAATTATCGCGGGTGTTTTTGAGAAGATTGGGAGGAGAAATGTACTAGATATCCATCGTTTTTAGAAAAATATTCCTTTTCTGTTTAAAATGAAAAATTCAAGATATTCGAACACATTCTTAAAACAAAATGGAGTCACCACTTGATTTTTGAGAAAAATCAAGAAAAACAAAAGAAGGCTGCGGGTCTTTTAAAAGCGTAACCGGAGAAAAAGATGGTTCGGGAGCTAAAGTACGAGAAGGGATGGTGTTAGGCACCCTTCTCGCCCAACTGTGAGGTTGGCCTCTACTTTGTCAATGTTGGTTCTTATTATAAATTTTTTTAAAGGTAACATATACAGAACGGGAGGTTGAAGAGAGTTTAAACAAAAGCAAACAACAAAACAAAACCTAGCTACGCTTTTTAGGGTCATGCGATTTAGTTATTATTTCAAGATATTCCACACGTATAGGTTGAGCAAAGAAAAATGAAAAACATGCGAGTGAGCAGTAAAATAAATAAATAAAGACCTAAGGGACATGTAGCAAAGTTTCAGTTTCTATCATGTTATATACAGGCTATACAGAACAAAACAAAAAAGATTAAAGCACTGTTTCAAGCTACTTGATATGCATAAAACACACGGCCATACCAACACATATCGCGGCTATGACATACAAGGTCACAAAGCTGGCAGCCGTGACAAATATAGGGTAACCGCAAGCAACAAGCTACAAATACTCATGGTCAAGACAACTAGAACGTCACGACTATGGTTCTCAAGACTCCGTAAAGGGTATGAATGCAAAATATAGCTTAAAGGAGGCCCAAACATGTAGGATAAGTAGGATGGAGGCCATAACCTATTGATCTTAGACCAAGTCCACCATTCTTCATCCTCTGTACAAATAATAACTCTTAAACAAAACATGCGAGACACCAAAGATGAAGTGTAAAGCATATAAACACATTTCTCATGTCACAAGTCCTGTATAAACTAGCGACTGTGAGGTCCGAATACAGTAACTATAACAATTATAGGAATGAAAGGGTGCGGTACTTATACATAAGATGCGGCCAACACTGTGTGGTTTAAGCGACGTACGGCCGTGACATAGGGAGATTGCGGCCATTAGTTTTAAGGTCCACATAGCTTATTAAAACAAAGGCATAAGGAACAGAAGCCATAACCCACTTGATTTAGGCTGGATCTGCTATTCGTCACCCATTGAGAAGATGAGTCAAGGTACAGAAGGGGAGAAAAACTAAACACAACAATAAAAAGAGGAGAGAGACTTGGAATAAATGAACATCAGAAGGTCATTGAAAGAGTTTACACATCTTAGCCTAAAACGAATACCACGGTCATATGTCTTGGAAGTCACGACCGTACGTTTTATAGGCAACAAAGATGGCAGCTAAGAAAAATACCTCATGGCCGCTATGATGGGTTTCAGAAACCATACGGCCATGACATATTAAAGGCACGGCCGTTAGGTTTGTAGAACCACAGAACAAGCAGAAATAAAAGTGTAAGGAATAGAGATCATAGCTCATTTATTCTAGGCCAGATCTACTGTTCATCGCTCCTCAAGAAAGTAAACCAAGATGCATGAGCATTAAACAGAACAAAAACAAGAAAGAAGACTATGAAATAAAAGGAGATCAAATGGTTTTGAAAGCGTTTTTTACAACTTCAGCCTAAAAGGAATGTTGCGGCCTAGGCAAATAAGCCACACGGCCGTACCTTGTATAGGTCAGAAAATAACAGCTCGGTATAGAAACCTCACGGTCAGTACTATTTCCGATCAAAAAGATGGCGGCTAGGATAAACTCATCACGGCCGTTGTTATTGGTTTAAGAAAACACACGGCCATGTTATTGGAAAGTCACGGCCGTGAGATTCTGTGAACCTCATAGGACTTTAAATGTGCTCAGTGTGCTTGTAGGTTCCGAAACAAAACGAAAATAATAACGAATATAGAAGTAGAAAGTTACGAGAACACAATTTTCCCCCACAGATTATGAACTGTGCGGCGAGTCTCATGATAGCTCTCTGGTCCTTCTTACTGGCTTGGCTCGGATTTTCTCCCTTCTAGATGAATTTTCAGATGTCGTGTCATTGGTTTCTTGGGTCATAGTGATGTTGTTGATTGCAGGTATATCCTTCTATTGAATTTTTAAAGGCCTCATTCTTATCCCGAGCAGTATATCTATCATCGATGCTAGAGTAGCCAAGGCATCGGTGAATTTGTTCTGCAATCTTGGCACATGAATGAATATTACGCTTTCAAAGCATGGGATCATTAGCTCAAGTTCTCGATAATACTGAACCAGCTTTTTCTTCTTTGACCTTCCACTCTCCCTTTGCCTAGAATACGGCCAGAGCCAAGTTTCCTATGACCTCTAACTTTCTTGCCCCTAGTTCTAAGGCGGCTTCCAATCCAGCTAAGCAAGCTTCGTACTCGGCCTGATTGTTAGTAATCTCAAAATTCAACTTAAAAGCCAAAGGAGTACGAAAATCATCGGGGGTAACAAGGAGTATCCCTATCCCATAATCGTATTGGTTTGAGGCTCCATCGAAATAGAGGGTATATTGATCCTTCTCAATTTTCAGCACTACTCATCAGAAAACTCAAATTTGGGCTCTTCTTCTCCGTTGATAGGATGATTGGCTAAGAACTCAACAACGGCTCTCCCTTTTACTGATTTTCTCATGACATACTACAAATCGAACTCGGCTAGCATCAGTAACAACCAGGCCAACTTTCCTATTAATGTTGGCTTTTCAAAGAGGTATTTAAGAGGATCCATCCTTGAGATCAGAATGACACGGTATGCCAACATGTAGTAGCGTAGCTTCTTGGATGCCTAAACTAGCGCCCAGTAAGTCTTTTCCAAAGGCGTATACCGTCGTTCACATTTGGTCATCTTCTTACTCAAGTAGTAGATAACTCTGTCTACCTTGGCTTCGTCTTCCTGTGCAAGCATACATCCCATTACTGAATCAGTCACTGATAGGTATAGTATCAAAGGTTTGCTAGGTTCTAGTGGTGACAAAATTGAAGGGTTTTGTAGATACTTCTGTACGGCTTCAAAGGCGTCCTGATACTGCTGATCCCACTAAAACTTGGTCATTTTCTTTAAGAGTCATAACAAGGGTTCACAGGTAGTGGTTAGTTTGGCGATGAATCGGCTAATAAACTGAACCTTTCCCAAAAAGCTCCTTATGTCCTTCTCGGCCTTCGGGGGAGGCATTTCAAGAATGACCTTGATCTTCGAAGGGTTTACCTCTATACCTCGCTGTGTGATCATGAATTCGAGCATCTTGCCTGCAGTGACTCCGGAGACCACTTCTAAGGATTCAAACGCATCTTGTACTTTCTGATCTGCTCGAAGAATTTCTTTAGTGCAACGATGTGTCCCTCTCGGGTTTTGGATTTCACAATCATATCGTCCACATATACTTCCACCTCTTTGTGTATCATGTTGTGCAGCAATGCTGTTGTAGCCCTTTGGTAGGTTGCTCCTGCGTTTTTTAGCCCGAACGACATGACTCTATAACAATAGGTACCCCAAAGTGTTGTGAAGGTAGTCTTCTCTCGGTCTGTTGGAGCCATCAGAATCTAGTTATACCCCAAGAAGCCATCAATGAAGGACAAGAGCATGTTCTTGGCAAACTTATCTACCAAGACATCTATATGGGGAAGAGGGAAGTCATCCTTGGGACTAGCCTTGTTGAGGTCTCTGAAGTCGACACATACCTAGATCTTCCCATCTTTCTTCAGTATGGGGATAATATTAGCAACCCACTTCGGATACTCTGTAACCGCGAGAAATTCGGCATTTAATTGTTTGGTAACTTCTTCCTTGATTTTGAGCGCCCAATCCGACTTAATTCTCCTTAGCTTTTGCTTGACGGGTTTGGCATCGGGATACAAGGGGATTTGGTGCTGTATAATGTCGAGGTCTATGCCAGGCATGTCTTCGTAGGACCATGCAAAAATATTTTTAAATTCTTTTAATAAAAAGATTAGCTGTTCACGTTCCTCAAAAAATGGGGTGGAACCAATTTGAACCATTTGTGGATTATTTTCATTATTAAGATTTATCGAAATCATTTCTTCGGTTATAGATTTAGCTCGCATTTTTTCTTCCTTTTCGATTAAGAATTTTAATTCTTGGGGGTTATTCTCCTCGAATTCGTTAAAATCTTCAGAATCAAGACAAAATATTTGAGACACAACAAAATAAGCAAAGTTTGATTTTTATTTTATTGATTTCAAAAGAGATTACATCTTGAGACTCAAGATAGAAAGGGCTTGGGATGTTAGCAGATACATTCCTAGCAGACTCAATGTTAACCGACTTGGTAAAAATAGATTCAACAGACTCCAATCCACTCGTTACATCATGCATAATAAAAGACTCAAAGGATTGACTCTTTTTCATTTTAGTTGCATCCATGATAAGCGAAGCGTGATCCGTAGGCGGGTCAGCTTCCATCATCAGGACGTCCTTGTCTTCGTCATCATTGCCTATACGCACCTGGACCATCTCTTCACTGAAGAAAGACTCCAGATCTCCTTCTTTACAAAGATCTGCCCAATCTGTTTGCATCTTTTCTGCAAGACCCATCTGCTAAATCTCGACTTCTTCATCACTTTCGGATAGCTGGTGACTGAAAAAGATTTCCAATCCTAGTAATTTCTTGTTAGTCTTCTCTTCTATCCATGGTTTCGGGAACCCACAGTAAGAAAAATCGTCCCCTTCTTTGATGAAAGGTCTATTCAGCGTCGGCCCATAATTCCCTATGTTTTCCTCCTCCAGTTCTGGCTTGTATCCCAGTTTGTACCCGATTGTGATTTATTAGGATCGGCTCCGAAATCCCTTACAGATGCTTTCCTAATCCCATACCTGGAAAGTAGAACATTTCCTTCATCGTGGCTATGACTCTTGGGTTAACATAACTCCTCTCATCATTCATCAGAACTTGTATGGCCTTGTTTTCATCAAAATCAAATCCGTTCAACAAGAAATCCTTCTCCCCATGTTGGATCTCAAGAAGAGGGATAATATCACTGAGCCGAGCTAACAAGCTAGTTTCACCCGGTATAGTGATAGTTACTCCATCTTTGATCAATTTTATCTTTTGGTGTAGGGTGGATGGAACAACTCTAATCAATGGGTCATGTAGCCATGGCCTTTCCAGTAGCAGGTTGAATGATACTTCACTTTCCAAGGCTCCCACTATTATAGCAAAAGTCACTAATCCTAAGACATCTCTTCACACGTTATCATATACTCGTACCCCTTGTGCACTCAGCTTGAAGTCTTGCGTCTTCAATCCTAGGCAGTAAGTAGTTTGCAGCGGGCATACGTTAAGGGCTGAACCGTTGTCAACCAAAACAATCGGTACCTATTTTCCCAGACATTTGACAGTTAAATGCAACGGCTTATTGTGGGATGGCCCTTCTGTTGGAAAATCCTTGTCACTGAAGGCAATAATACTAGTCCAGAGTGACATCAATCGGTATGTCCATGTTGTTCAAGGCTTTTAGGACAACCTATCGGTGTTTGTGGGATGCCACGAGCAACCCCCAAATGCTTACATTGGCTTGTGTCTTCTTAAGCTGCTTTAGAACTACATCTTCCTCTTCACTATTCTGTCTCTCTATTCTTTCTGCCTATTTCCTCGGTTCCTCTGTGCCTCTACTCGGTTGCCCCTTCTCCAGCTGTGCAGGCTTAAAATGTCTTTCACTCCTTGTCAGGTGTTCTATCTGCTCTTCAGGCTCCCATAGCCCTTCAAATTGGTCAACTACTTCCAGAATTTCGGCCACCGAGCCTCCTTTCTCTCAGAAGGCCCAGCTATTGTCTGTCTCCTCACTGTTCCCTTTACTTCCCTAGAAGTCTTCCTCGATCCCCATTATGTTTTGTGAAAACCATTCAGACCCTTCGCTGATTGCAGCCTCTAGCTCGAAAAGTTGTGGCAATGACGCTTCATCCAACGAGTCTTTGTAACCGTGGGACGGGAGAAGGCCTCATAGCTCCCACGGGCCTCCATGGTCATGTGATTCTTCGAATACAAGGTGCCATTCAGGCACATCTTTTCCTTCATCATATTCTATATCTGTGAATTCCTGCTCGACTTCTTCCAACTCCCGCATGTCGTTCTCTTCTTGATAATCCCATTCAAGTGAACATGAGTTACGTCCATCCGGTAGAGGTGTCCTCGATTTTGGTTCATGGAGAGGAACTATGTATATAGAAGGGTCAAATACAAGACTTGCAATTCCTAACAAATTTACTTGGGGAGTACTTTCCTCTTTCTGTTCCTTTTTTTCTTCGACTTCCATACTAACTAGCAATTTTTCTTTCTTCTTGTTCTCACTATCGATGTCCTTTCCTTTTGAAGATTCTTCTCTTTCTGATACTATTTTTCCTGCTTCTCCTACTTCAAAACTTAGGTTAGCCTCCCCATACAAAGATGCCCATTGATGCCATGCTGTATCATTACTCGGGATGGTTAGGACGTGCCACTTAATGTCAATTCTGGCCTCTTCTAAATCATCCAATGCCTCAAGGCGGGCCAAATCTTTCCATAGTCATTTGACTTCTTCATCTTCTTCATTATTGGCAGGGGAGGGGTTTCCTTCTCATGGATAACAAAAATTGGCAAGTGTTGGAGGCAAGACTGCTAAGACCTTTGTTATTGCAAACGATTAACGAAAAAAATTAACTGGACGGGCAATCACCAAAACGGGCTCCAGATAAAACTTTTGATGACGAACGATCAAAATAAAACCCGTGCATTCGAAATTAATTTAGAAGAATACCTTTTTACCGGTCAAATCTTCAACTAGGATTTGAATCCGAGTTAAAGCTCCTATCAGATCTTCTACTGTATTCCCCTTATGCGATTTCTGAATATAGTGTGGGCTATAATCCCCCAAGAGCTCGTACCGGCATAACTAAGACAGCTTTAGTCATAGAAAATAAGTTATGAAACTAGTTCAGTCTACCCACATATATATAGGGTTACAACAGAGACCTGTAGAGTAATTATAAGCAAGATTTTCAGTGGAACACAGACACGTATCAGCGGTTTCTGCAATTAAGCAAACCTCATAACGGTATCTGCAATTATGAAAAACTAGCAACGATTTTTACAATTTTTATAAAACGCTAAATTACAGTTCACACCACTAAAGAACTATAATTGCACTCTGACCCATAATCTCAAGACCATGTAGCATTGAGCTCCTGTTATTAAATACTTACCATTTCTTCTAACGTTAAGATTTTTTATACCCGCTAATTAAATTTAATTACTGACAATTTAATTTAATCGGCATCTTGATATTTCTTAAGCCATTCCGCTTAACTTATTGGACCGCCGAATAATTAAATCCACCTGCAAGATTTGACCCGGTCAAAACTTATAAGCTTCCTTAAGGGGGTATCAACAATCCGTCAATAATTAATATTCGTCATAAAAATAATACCGCTATCCAACTCACCAAGAATATAAACCCATATAAGATCGCACCCTCTAATAAATCAAAATAACGAATATTAAATATATGCAAATCAATAATTATTTCAGAATTAAGAGAATAAGCAGTATTTATAATAATTTTGGGGTGTGAATTAATTTATATAGTCAGCATAAAATTAATTACCCTAAATGTCCCGTTCAATACACACAAAGTGTACTAACACAGAGAGTCAGAATAATAGACAACGCTATTATCTGTTCCCCGTAACTAAGACAGGCCTACTAAAACTCTGTACTACATCGTACCGATGGTATGTCCATTTTCATCTAAACTGTGAATATAAAACTTATATTCTGTAAAAACCTAAAATCTGTTCTGTGTGCAAGCCGTGCTCTACAAACCAGATTAAATACTATATAGAATATCAGACATCCATGCATAACATTAAAAAAACGATACACATACATTGCTCATAAAGATTCTCATAGAATAAAAAATTAATTTTATTAAAAAATAAAATTAAATACTAAAAACATGATTTTTAGTATACCAACCCTAACAATCTCCCACTTATACTCAAAATCATGCTGCCATACATCTGACTCCCATACTCTCTACATGACTATCAAAAGTCTTAGTCAGTAAGCTCTTTGTAAAAAGATCTGCAAGGTTGTCTTCTGATGCAATCTTGGTCACTAAAACATCACCTCTCTGTACAATTTGTCGTATAGATACTTACGCTCAATGTGCTTGCCTTTCTTATGGACCCTTGGCTCCTTCGAGCTTGCAACCGCTCTGTTGTTGTCACAGTAAAGTGTAATAGCCGACTGAATTGAATGTACCACATCTAAATCTAACAAGAAGTTCCTGAGCCAAACGGCCTCCTTGAATGCTTCAGAAGCTGCCACATACTCTGCCTCCATGGTGGAATCAGCAATACAGGACTACTTGATACTCCTCCAACTTATAGCTCCACCTTCTAAGGTAAACACATATCTTGAGGTAGACTTACGAGAATTTTTATCAGACTAGAAATCTGAGTCTGTGTACCCCAAAGGTACTAGACTGCCTGCTTGGTAAACCAACATATAATCTTTAGTCCTTTTCAGGTACGTGATTATATTTTTTACCGCAATCCAATGCTCCTGTCCTGGGTTAGACTGATATCTGCTAACCATTCCAACGGTAAAGCAAATATCGGGTCTAGTGCAAAGCATAGCATACATGAGGCTTCTTACTGCTGAAACATAAGGAACTGCTTTTATCTTCTCTATCTCATCAAATGTCTTAGGACACTAATCCTTGGATAGAGTGATTCCATACCTGAAAGGGAGAAACCCTTTCTTGAAATCCTGCATGCTAAAACGAGTAAGGATATCATCGATATATTTTGCTTGTGATAAGCCCAACATCCT
>JAUMHN010160291.1:0-22504 GCA_032360265.1 Heliamphora ciliata
AACAAGTATTTTAAACTCTTGTGATCGGAGAAAACCTCGAAATGCTCACCATAAAGATAGTGATGCCATGTCTTCAAGGCAAAGACCACGGCTGCCAACTCCAGATCATGTGTCAGGTAATTCTTCTCGTGCGTCTTCAACTGTCGAGAACCATAGGCTACAATATATCCTTCCTACATCAGAACACAGCCCAAACCGTCATGTGATGCATCACAGTATACTGTATACCCCAAGCCTCGCTCTAGAATGATCAACACTGGCGCGCTAGTCAACCTCATCTTCAACTCCTGGAATGCCGACTCACAGGACTCACTCCGAACAAACACAACTCCCTTCCGCGTCAAACGCGTCATCGGTGCAGTAAGCCTCGTAAAGTCCTTCACGAACCGTTGGTAGTAACCAGCCAAACCTAAAAAATTTTGAATCTCAAAGACACTCTTCAGTCACTCCCAACGCGTCACAACATCAGTCTTCGACGAATCCACAGCTACTCCATCTGTCGACACTACGTGTCCCATAAATCTCACCTCAGAGATCCAAAATTCACACTTCTCGAACTTCGCATACAAACGATGCTCTCTCAAAGTCTGTAGCACGTTTCGCAACTGATTCTTGTGTGCCACCCTAGTAGGTGAATATATCAGATTATCATCCACAAACACTACCACAAAACTGTCCAGATAAAGATGGATGATTCGGTTCATCAAACTCATAAACGTGGCTGGTGCGTTCGCAAGACCTAACGGCATTACCAAAAACTCATAGTGACCATAGCGAGTCTGGAAGGCAGTTTTCGCTATGTCTTCGTCCCTAATCCTCAACTGGTGGTATCCCGATCGCAGATCAATCTTCGAAAAGCAGCTCAACCCCTTTAACTGATCAATAAATCGTCTATCCTCGGCATCAAATACTTGTTCTTCACTATCACTTGATTCAGCTTCCGATAGTCGATACACAATCATATGGATCCATCCTTCTTCTTAGAAAAAAGAGCAAGAGCTCCCCACGACGAAGTACTCAGACGTATAAACCCCCTGTCTAACAACTCCTGAAGCTATACATTGAGTTCACGCAACTCAGCGGGGGCAAAACGATAAGACAGTATAGATATGGGAGCAGCTCCGAGAATTAGATCAATGGAGAACTCTACCGTATGGCTCGGTGGCAACTCAAACAGATTAGCAGGAAAGACATCTGGGTAGTCGCAAACCACCGAAGGTAACTCCCCTCGAACCCTAACCTCCTCGTCCAACATGAAGGCTGAAAAGAGAAAACCCAAGTTTCCCTAGTTCCGCACAGTGCCCAGCATCGTCATCAAACCCTCATTTCGGTCTCCCACAAAGGAAAAATAATCTCCTTCCGGTGTACAAATCGTTACCCTTCGTCGATCGCAATCGATAAAGGCACGATAGGTGGTCAGCCAATCCATCCCTAGGATGACATCAAACGTGGTCATATCTAGAATGATAAAGTCGAACTCTAAACAAGGACCAGCGACCTCCAATATGCAGGATCTACAAAAAAGACTCAACGTCACACTCTCACTAACTGGGGTCTCCACACTCAAAGTACTACCCAACCAGTCTATTTTCAACCCCAAAGTAGATGCAAAAGCAGATGATATAAACGAATGTGATGCTCCCTGTCGATAAGGACACTGGCCCATGATCTAAAGACTAGAAGAGTACCTCTGATCATGGAGGTGGTAATAACAGCATCAGGCACGATCGGTGCCCTGGATGAACTGGGATCTACAAGAACGTAAGCCCTAGCCTGTCCACTGCACTGAAGCGCCCCCTTCTACAAATCGAGATAGCTGGCATCCCTGGGCAGATGGAGTAACAGGTGCTCCAGCTGTGCTCCGCATACTCCCTCCTTTGGGACAGTCCCTGCGGATGTGCCCCGGCTGGCCACACTCGAAACATACTCCTGGCCCTCTCCCTGGTGCTTGCGACTACGACTGTGACTATGCCTAAATAGGTGTCGAACTCCTGAATTCTGCCGCACGATACCCTGACCGCTGGCATCTAAAACAAATAAGCTCTCTATGATCCAACCTTCCCATCGAAGCTACGGAAGGCACGAATATAGAAGACTGTGGCGAATACGACCCCATCGAATGAGAACTCAGACCAGATGCCCGTCGATGGTTGTCCATACGTCCCTAGGACTGTGCACGTCCACCGTCTTACTGACCCCTACTGTCCCTATCTCTGTGCGTCTCGTTCTGAGTTTCCTCCACCTTCATGGCGGTCTCCACTAACTCTGTAAAGACCTGCATCCTGAACGCTTCCACTCTGTCATAAATAGTGGGCCTCAAACCCCTCTCGAACAGTTTTGCACGAAACTCATCTGTAGGTATGATTTCCTGTGAAAACCGAGATAGGCTAGTAAACTCAGCCTCATACCCAATCACAGTCATCGTCCCCTGCGTCAAAAAAAGGAAGTCCTCTCTGTAGCGATCCCTCAATGTTGCTGGAAAGTATTTCTCTAGAAATACCTTCGTGAATGCATCCCAAGTGCCTCCGACTGCAGTCCCAATAAACTTCCACCACATATGTGCACTTTCTCTCAGCTAAAAGGCAGCAAACTTAACCCTCAAATCGTCTTCCTCTATCTGAAGTGTGTCCAGAATCCTGGTGACTAGCTCTAGCCATTCAGTGGCAACCGTGGGGTTGGGATCCACAGAAAAGGTAGGAGGGCCCAGACAGCGAAACTCACGCATCGTTACCGTCGCCCTCGATTCAGGTACATTCTCCCTTCCCTTAGTGGCCTTAGCCAGTTGCTAGATGGTGCCGACCATCTCACGCAACAGATCTCCCTCGGCAACAGGTCCTTGGGATGCATTAGAACTCCCAACATCTGGGACTGGAACGTCCCTTCGGCCAAAACCTCGGCCACGGCCTCGACCTTGGCCTCGTCCTCCCCGCGTGGACATAACACTAAACAAAAGCAAATAACAGGATAAGCTTCACTATAATATGTTATTGCTAATGTAAAAGACATATCACATACAAGCATGCTAACACATAGCCACTTAAATCATGTCATCACATCTCACATACCGAGGAGGACCAATAAGAAAGACTCGTCCATCTGGATAATCTGCTTAGATTCCTTGCTAAAAATCACGTCTGCGAAACGCATCTCTAACATGGCTCCTAAGTTTGTTAATCCAAACGCCCGAAGGCAAGACTAATCAATCCTAAGGTCCAACCTCAGTACCCACGTATACACTACAAGCTATCATGCTGATGTTAGGAAAGCGCTGTAACACACGCAATCAAGCACACATACATCCTCACAAGGTGATGTACCCTCTTTTTTATGGCTCTTAGGTATTCAAACCCAGAACTCTGATACCAAGTTGTTAGCCCCAAACACCAGGGTCATGCGAAAGCCCACCAACACACCATTTTAGAAAAATAAGATTTGCAGTTAAAAAACCATCAACTCAAAATATTACAACATTTGGCTGAAAATCCCCATAGTTCAACTCTCATAAATATTAAACATGTAATCTCATACAATAAATAATATATCACCTCAAGGCGTACAAAACTAGCCTTCAGAAATAGGCATCACATGTATAAGTACATGCCAAAACAAAAAAACTACAGCAAGTCTTCCGCCACCACAGGAATCTAGGTCAACTCCACATGCTCACCTGAAAATATTTTTACAGTAAAATTCCACACTGTGAGCCGAAGCTCAATAGGAAAAGACAGTAAAACTGTAAAGCAGGCTATGCAATCATTACAAGCTCAACCACTGGAGCTAAAAAGGTTCTTCTCTCAAAAACTATCAATTTTCCATCGTTGAAACTGTGCATAACATCCTCACAGATATCATGCCATAGTTAAAGGAAAATAATAATAAAACAGTATTCTCCACTCAGGTCACACAATCGAGAAGAAAGAGATATAATGAAGTTCTATGTACCCACTCTGCCACACAGATACAGGTAACAACTATAAACTCTTACCCATTACCCTAGAACCACTCATGGTTTACTATGTAATGACAAGCTCTATACGGAGTCACAACAATGTAACCTCTTAGTTTACGGGACCACTGCCCAAGGGTACTAAGCACCTAACCACTTAGTTTACGGGACCACCGTCTGAGGGTACTAAGCACCCATCCAACCTCGTTTATGGGGACTAACCCGAAGGCACATAGGGACCTACTTTGCGCACATTTTCAGACTAGCACGAGGAGTAATGGAAGCCCAACTCAACACACCCATTGTCCCGGTACATCTATGGAAAACATTTAAAAACCCACAATGTAGTTTTACATCGCAAGTATAAAAGTGATCCAATCCATCCACATGGAGATCTACAAGCATGTAACAACATAGTTTCACAAAACTGAGAATCAACCCCAATGGTTAGCTCCAAACCTCCAGATGCATGTTTTTCACAAAAACACCTTATTTTCAAACCTCTTTTTAAAAACTACGGATATCAACACATCCGGATCATGTATAAAATCAAGAAAAGGCGTAAAACCCACTTTTACCCAAAACTAAGGTTTAAACATGAAAAACCACAAATTTTACATTTTTTACCTGGTGAAAACACATATAAGTGCAATAACACCCTTATACAGCAGTAAGGTCTAGAATCCTACCTCGGAGAGCTAAAAGCTCGACGTCTCAAAACTGAACAACGTCAGAACGAGAATCCGTCCGGATGGATACGAAGCCCACATCGCCGACAGCAAGGATCTACTATCGAACCACCAAAAACAAAGCCTCGGGCCCCCCGAAAGCTAGAGAGAAGGTAGAGAAATGAAGAGGGAGAGAAGATATGCTTTGAAAAGATATTTTTGGACCAAAAAAGATATTTTGTAGCCTTTATAGATTTTTGCGCCCAGGACCCACCGCTCAAGCGCCCAAGCATCGCTCAAGCAGACCCCTTGTCGACATAAGCTCTGCCACACCACCGCTCGAGCGGTGCACCGCTCGAGCAGTCACCTCTCGAACCAACACTCTGCCACCAGCCTACTTGAGCGAGCTCCCCACCGCTCGAGCGGTTGTCACATCGCTCGAGCGGTTGTTACTGGGAGAAAAATCGTGAAAAGCAACCAAGCCGAACCCCGCATGCATAACACGTATAACACCTATACAAAACATGCTATTCTATGACTTGAAACATAAACCATGCAACACAGAGATACATATACAGAAGGAAACACATCAACATATATAAATATCTCAAATAAAGAGACGAATCCGAATCTCACAACACCAAATGAGTAAAAACACAGTCTAGTTTGCCAATATTTAGAAAATTCCAAAAAACTCCCCTAAGATCAAGCTTTATGTCCAGAGATAGATGTTTGAGTTATCTTTCATATAAAATTTATTTGAAGTGATTTGACCAGACAATTGTTCCTAAAACTCGATTTTACCAAATAGTGTCATTTTTTTACCTCTTAGCTTCAACGAATTTATGCTCCAGTTTAAAGACACCTTCTAGCATAGTTGTCTACATATGAAATGTTCCTAAATGTATATCTATCACCCCATAAAATATCATGGCAAACAAATGTCTCTAATTATGGTAAATGAATTTTACAAATAGTACCTAAGATGCTGAATTTTTAAAGAAGTTGATTAGTGTTGCTTAAGTGCATGAATGATTGTGATTGTTTATATCTTGCCGTTAATGAGACTTGTTGATGTTATTATGATACTCAAAGCATATTTAGAAGTAGTTAGACATGTTGTGAAGGAAGCATGAGTAGTAAACCTAGTACACGTGTAGGGAACGGAACGATAAACAACGAACGAACTTTATTCTTCAAAACAAACTTAGGGTTTTGACATGGGGAGGGTTGTGTATTGTAATATGGAATATCATGAGCCGTGCTATTTCATGAGTCGTGTCTTGTCCTGATCCAAGTATGAGTTTACTGGATCTTAGCCGTGTACGAGTGTACAAGTATGAGTTTACTATGGTATGAGTTTACTATCGATGAACCGCACCTCATGGCTACAAGCCTAGTATGAGTTTATTGAACCTTAGCCGTGTACGAGTGTACAAAGTATGAGTTTAGTAATCGGAAAGGATGATGTGCGGGGGACAAGGTGTATGGGAACATAGTGTACAGAAACGTATGGTACCATGATGGTGAGGCCAGTTAGAGCTAACGTTGTTATGGTTGTATACAAAAAATCATGAATTTTATTTAGTTTTAGTATTTAATTTTATTTTAATAAAATTAATTTTTTCATTTTATGATAACCTTAATGAGCAATGTATGCAATATTATTTCTTTAATGTTATGCATGAATGTCCTTTATTCAGTACAATATTTAATCTGCTGTGTAGAGTACGGCATACATACAGAAGACCAGATTATAGGTTCTTATAGAATATAAGTTGTTGTTCATAGTTAAGATGGAATTGAACAAACCATTGCTACGATTGTAACATAGAATTTTAGTAGGCCTATCTTGGTTATAGAGAACAGATAATAGCGTCGTCTATTGTTCTGACTCGCTGTACTAGTACACTTTATGTGTATTAAATAGGACTACATTGAGGTAATTAATTTTATACTGAATATAAATTAATAGGTTATTATGAGTGCTTATGTTCTTAATCCCGAAATAATTATTATTTGCGTATATTTGATATTCGTTATTTTGATTCATTAGAGGGTGCGATCTTTTATCAGTCTATAGTCTCGGTGAGTTGGATAGTAGTATTAATTATATGGTGAATATTAATTATTGACGAAATTCACGTTTCGATTGTTCGGGATTGACAACACCCCCTTAAGAAAGCTTATAAGTTTTTACCGGACCAAACCTTGCAGAAGGATTTGATTATTCGGTAGTCAAATAAGTTAAGCGGAATGGCTTACGGAATTTTAAAGATGTCGATTAAATTAAATTGTCAGTAATTATATTCAATTGGTGGGTATCAGAAATCTTAATGTGGGGAGATGAGTTAAGCATTTTATAATAGGAGCTCAATGCAAATTGGTCTTGAGATTATGACTAAGAGTACAGTTACAGTTTTTTAGTGGTATGAACTGTAATTTAGTATTTTATAAAAATTATAGAAATCGCTACAAGATTTTCATAATTATAGAAACCGCTGAGGTTTGCATATTTGCGAAAATCGCTGGATAGGTATTTGGGTTACACTAGAAGTTTATGTCATAATTACTCCATAGGTCCCTGTTGCAGCCCTATAAATATGCGAGTAGACTTAACCAAATTCATAAGTTGTCTTTCAAGACTAAGGTTGTCCAGGTTCTGTCGGTTTCAGTTCTCGAAAGATTGTGGTCCACACTATATTCGGGAATCGCATCAGGAATACAGTGGAAGTTCTAACCAAAGTTTTAACACAAGAAATCAAAGTTTGTAATTGAAGAATCGACCAAAAGGTATTCATCCGAATTAACTATGGTGGCATAGGTTTTATTTTTTATCATTCGACATCAAAAAAGTTTTTATCCATAGCCTATTTCAGCGATTGCTCGTCCAATTTTTATTTTTTTAAAAATCATTTACATATAAATGATCTTGGCAGTTTGCCTCGAACAAATGCGGCATTGAGTAACCTTCTGGTTTGGGTTCTCGAGTGAGAACTGTGGGAAAAACTATTCTTTGAGAACGTGAACGTTTGGTAATGTGAACAACGAGAGCATAGAGGTTTAAGGTTAAACCTTTGAAACTATTAGTGTCTAGTTAAGAACGAGAATGTGATAGTGTGAACAACGAGAACATAGTGATTTTAGGTTGAACCCTTTCAACTATCAGTGTATAGTTGAGAACTAGAACTTTGGTAGTATGGATAACGAGAACATAGTGAGTTCGGTTGATCCTTTACATTGAAAAGTGTACATCTTTGTGTATCTTGTGTATGTATATTATTGGGTATTGGTGTTTTTGTGGGTAGATTAGTTGGGTTATAGTTGTTCATCTGAGAGTGTAGCTCACGGCATTTAAATGATAGGTGAAAAAGAATTGTACGAGGAGGCAATCCTAACCTAGGAGAAGAAGCACTGGACCCTGTTGAGCACAGGAGAGGAAACCACAGAATAATTCCTGAATTGGTTAGAAATGTAATACTTTAATTCCGCGACTCTGATGCACTTTTTATAATATTAGAAATTCTCTTTTGATATATTAAAGTCTCCCTCCTTTTGACTTATTCTTTTAAGTCAAATTGATTACTTATAAATGAAATAAATAGTTTATGTTTATATATATATATATATATATATATATATATATGCTATTTTCACAAGTAATTAAAGAAAGAATTTTTTAAATGATGTGTCCAAAAAGTGGGCCGTCACAACACCTGTATTTGAGGTTGTCAATTGGACTTCTTTCTTTTTATAAATCATAGTTATAGATATTATCCATCTATTTAATTAGTCGAGCTCCATTTAATGTCGAGTTTATGTTAAGATTTGGCGCTATGTATACAAATCTATACTTTTAATCAATTGAAGGGGGCCGAATTCAACTTTGGTCGGCCCACTGGAGGCCCAACGAGCTCCAAGAGAACAACTCTGATGTATAAGCTAAGAGGACCAGAACTAAGGTAACGAGCCACACAAGGCCGAGAAAGACACGATCAGCCAGACTACAGGGTTAGTTTGGGAGGGATGATTGGGTCATTATGTGGCCGAGCTCCAAGCATTAATAAAGGTAGCTTGGCCGAGAAAGAAACATTAAATAAAATTAGACCGAGATCATACATTCATCATACAGTGGTTAATTCAGACCATATGGGCTTGACCTACACATATACAAGGTGGGGCCTTTAATGGGACCGTCCTATCATGAGTTTTAATGTTAAGGTACACCTTTCAAACCCTATAAAAAAAGGGATGAAGCCCAAAGAATGAGGTATGAAAAAATATTCCTTTAACCAAAACTCTGTCCATATGATTACTCTACAATTTCTCTTTCCAAGCCATATGCTAACTTGATCGTTAGAGTGGCTTCTGGCACTCGCCGCCAGCCTGTTTATGTTTGCCACCATTTGCAAATCATTTAAACCATTCATAAGTCTGTTCGAGCAGGACTTGATCCACGTTATCTCAATAACTTTCTTAACGAATCAACCCTAGTATATTTAGCGCCATCTTTGAGAAATCTAATAACACAACATTACAGACCCCATTGGCAACCTCGTCAAATTTGGTATCCATTTTGGATGATTGTATAAAATAAAACTCTAAAGAACGATGTTGGTCTCATCAACATTTGAGGCGAGCAGAAAATAGGCCTCTCTGTGAAACCGCGAGGTCCCTTGAGCATGACTTTGCCATGGAAGCAACCCTTCATGTATGGGGAAGGAGATATTGAAGCTCAAATTTGCCCTAAAGAACAAAGAGTAAGAAGTACCAATTCTTGTAAAACGTCCTTCCCATCATGGAGAATTCAGGTCTACTGGGCATAAAACCAAAATTCCTACCTCAAAAAGGCCAAATAGAGACCCGAATGTTGGACATGTAGTTAAGGAGTTCACAACACTCCAGTCAAGCTCAAGTGATGAAGGTAGCAACTACACTCCCATGAAAGGGCGACATGGTCGAGATCCTCTCAAGAAAAGTGATGGATCACAGTCAACTACTCATGTGAGCACCGACCAGAGAGAGTGGTTATTAGAGAAGAGAGGGTGCACATCAACGCTAAGCTACCAAGAAAGGTTGGCAACCTCTCTATTTTCCAAACATGTGGAGATGACCGAACCCCCAAGAGTTTTGTTCTACCGAAGTTTAACTCCTATGATGGACATTTAAACCCTTAGAATCAGGATGTGTATGAAATTCGATAAAATATCGAGTGGGCAGATATTTTGGCAGAGTATTGGCCCTCAGAATTTTCTCTTCTATCTCTCAGGAAATGATGGCTATTTATGGGTATTAAGGCAGCACCAAGATCCTCTGGGATGATGTTACCTGTTTAAAAAGGTGCAAAATGTGTGGCCGTGTACTTGAACGTCGCGGCCATGAACAAAAACTATAAACCAAGATGATCGTGATCTTCAAAGGTCATAACCTAGAGTAGGATCATAAAAAGGTGGCGACCGTGAGGATCAAAGGTCGTGACCTGAATGTTTTTAGAAGGATGGGGTGTTTTCTTGGGTTTTGAATCGAATTCTTAATATTATAAATGCTTAGAGGTATCCTTTGGCCTAATTCCACATCTTCATCATTGGAGTATGTTCGAGATGGATGTCTAAGATTTAGCTTGGTCAAATTTGGGTGTCTACAAAAGCGTTGCATTCAATGCTCTAGAACGATATCTTTAATGTCAAGGGTCGAAATGAACGTTTAAATTCAGTTACATTCAGCCAAAGAGCAACACAGATTTATCAAGTCCCCTCATGCCAAGCAACAAGCGAGCTGAGGGGGAAATGAATGGGGCCGAGTTCAACTTGGGCTTGCCCACTCGAGGCCTAATTAGCTCCAAGAGGAAGGCCCTGATGTATAAGCTAGAAGGACCTGAACCATGGTAACAGGCCACACAAGGCCAAGTAAGATACGGTCAACTGGGCTAAAGGGTTAGTACGGAAAGGATGATTAGATTAATATGACGTCAGTTATGTGGCCGAGGTCCAAGCATTAACGGTGGTAGCTTGGCTGAACAAGAAACATTAGATGCAATTAGATCGAGGCCGTACATTCATCATAGTATGGTTAATTCAGATCACATAAGCTTGATCTACCCATTTGCAGGATGAGGTTTGTGATGGAACCTGTTAACCCAAGGGCTTTTTAATTAAATTTTGTTGATTTTTATAATTCATTTTCTTAATTAAATTGATTTAAAAAGATTATATTTAATTATTTCTAAAAAGGTAAGCATTGACACTGCATGACAAATGACTCGACACCTTATGTTATTTGTGCTGACACTTTGCATCAAATGAGTTGACACTTAGTATTCTGGAAAAAATGTTTTATGTTGACATTAATTTATAATTGAGTTGACACCTTAAGGCAAAACATGCTTGAAATTCTTATGTGTGTCGACACAAATGAAGTTTAGGGTCGACACCTTAACTCCTTTGCTTAAGATGTTTCAGGAATTCAAATGAGTTAACACTAAATGATTTTAGGTCGACACCTCCAATATTGGATTGGGATCCATTTTGAATCGATACTAATGTAGAATGGGTTGACACCTCAGTCTCTTTGTGGGAATCATTTTGGGTTGACACTAAAGAGTTTTGAGTCAACACCAAATGATTTTTTGGGTTCCAGACTTTGGGTATTTTCTTAAGATATTCTATTTCTAGTAAAGCTTATCGAGTTTTCAATAAAAGGACCCTATTTGTTGAAGAATCTATTCATATTGTATTTGATGAAGCTAACCTCGGTTCTTCCAAGAAATTTTGTAAAGATAACTTGGTTGATGTAGAAAAAGGTGTTGAAAACATCTTCATTAAAGACCAAGAAGAGCCAAACCATGAGGAAGCTACAAACTTGCAGCAAAATGAAGTTCAACAGGCTGTTGAACCTTCTAATCAAGGAAATTCAGATCTACCTAAGAAATGAAGGTATGCTCATGGTCATCCAAAAGACTTGATCATTGGTGACCCATCTCAAGGCATCAAAACTAGATTCTCTTTACATAATGTTTGTGGTAAGTTAACATTCTTTTTCCAGACTGAACCAAAACATTTTGAGAAAGCTAAAAACGATGAATTTTGGATCTCGGCTATGCAAGAAAAGCTAAATCAATTTGAGAGAAATAAGGTTTGGACTTTAGTCCTAAGACCTAAGGAACACACAATTTTTGGTACAAAATAGATTTTTAGAAATAAAATTGATGAGAATGGTGTAGTTCTTAGGAACAAAGCTCGATTGATAGCCCAAGGTTACAATTAAGAAGAAGGCATCTATTTTGATGAAACTTTTTCTCTTGTGGCTAGGTTTGAAGGCATTAGGATGTTGTTTACTTTTGCATACTTTAAAAACTTCAAACTTTATCAAATAGATGTCAAAGTGCCTTTCTAAATAGTTTTATTTCTAAGGAAGTTTTTGTGAAATAACCTCCTAGCTTTGAAAATCCTGAGTTTCCAAACCATATTTTCAAACTCACCAAGGATCTTTATGATTTGAAGCAAGCACTAAGAGCTTAGTATGAAAGGCTTAGCAAATTCTTGATTGAAAATAAGTTTTTAAGAGAAAAATTGATACAACTCTTTTTATCAAGTCTCAAGAAAAATACATGCTTGTTGTCCAAATATATGTAGATGATATTATCTTTAGCTCAACTAATGAAGCTCTTTGTAAGGACTTTGCTAAGTGTATGCAGAGATAATTTGAAATGAGCATGATGGTGAGGTAAATTACTTCTATGGACTTCAAATCAAGCAATCACAAGAAGAAATTTTCATTAACCAATCCAAGTACACAGGTGATTTGTTGAAAAGGTTTGATATGCAAAGTGCAAAACCAATAAAAACTCCAATATGCCCTTCAACAAAGCTTGACAAGGATAAAAATGGTAAAGCAGTAAAGGAAAAGAGATACAGAAGTATGATTGGCTCTCTACTTTACTTAACTGCTAGTAGACCTAACATTATGTTTAGTGTATGCATGTGTGCTAGATTTCAAGCTAATTCTAAAGAATCACATGTGACTGCTGTTAAACGAATCTTCAGATACCTTTTAGGTACACAAAATCTAGGATTATTCTATACTAGAGGAATAGCCTTTGAGTTATTTGACTATTCTAATGCAGACTTTTTCGAGTGTAAAATTGATAGAAAAAATACAAGTGGAACATGTCAATTCCTATGACACTCTCTCATATCATAGTTTAGCAAGAAATAGAACTCAATAGCCTTATCTACAGTTGAGGCTTAGTACATTGCAGATAGTTGCGATTGTGCATAGGTCCGTTGGATGAAACCACAACTAGAAGACTATGGTGTATATCTAGATCATATTCCTATTAAGCAGTGGTCAGGTGATCAAGGTTCAAATAGTGGTTGATCTTAGTCAAAGTCACATGCAAGAAAGAGTGTGGAGTGCTTCTATTGCCACAAAACTGGTTATTACAGGAGTCAGTGCCAAGAATTGAAGCAACATCTGGAGAAAAAGAAGGCTAAAGTACCTGCAGAAATTATTAATTTTGCTTAAGAGTCATCAGACGGTGAGGTAATCTTAGTTTCCTTAGATTTTAACTCTATGTCAAAATCATGGATTTTAGACTCAGGATGCTCATATCACATGTGTCCATTTAGAGAATGGTTTGACTCGTATAAGTTTTGCAATAGAGGTACTGTTCTAATGGGGAATGACTCAGTGTCTCAGACAATTGGAATGGGTACAGTCAAAATCAAGATGTTTGACGGGATTATAAAGACTTTGTAGAATGTCAAACATGTTTCGAGGTTAAAGAAATATTTGGTTTCATTAGGAACATTGGATTTCTGGGTCATAGGTTCACAACAAAGGGTGGAGCAATAAAGATCAGCAAAGGATCTTCAGTTATCATTAAAGGGTAGGTGGATTTACCACTACCGCCCAAATAGAGTCCAGTAGGGACGGCACGAGACACAAACATTTGTAGCTTGGTAAGGCTGGCAAGTAGAGTATGTTAGAAAGTCAAAAGAAGAGTGTAGCAGCCAAGGTGGAGCTTAGTCAAACTAGCTCACCCAGAAAATCGGGTGATGGTGGTTCAAGTCACCAGCAACAGGATCAGTCACGTGGTAAACCTTCGTCTTACAAGAAAGCTACAGGCAGCACAAGAATTTTTCAGGGGTAAGTAGAAATATTAGAGAAGGTGAAGTTTTCACAGAAAGATGAAAAGTTAGAGTTTGGAAGACTATCAAAAATGAGAAGTCTGTTGATTGCAAAATTCAAGTCTGGTTTAGATTTGGTCCAAGTCTATCCTGTTTGAAGATCCAGAGAGGGTGGAGCACTCATGCCTGTGAAAGAGGTGTAGGTCAAGGCAACTAACAATTCTTCAAGATGGTTCAGAAATTCAAGCCAAGGTGGAGATTGTTGGGTTTTGTGTCTCAAATTTTAGGATTTCCTCGTCCAGACAGCAATCCGGTTGCTAATTATTTTAGTGCTGTCTGTTTTGGCACATTCCTAGTTATGATACTAATTTTTTGGTTCCCTTTTTTATTAGCCTTGGTGAGAAAGAATAGCCTAAATCGCTACTTTCCTATTAAGGGGTATTATTCTCCTACCAGAATTAAAAGCAATCTACTTGTAGAAATTAAGGTGTCCATGAGAGTTGTAAGATATATAAGAGAACATCTAATATATAGTGTGAGGCTTAGTTTTAGAGATCAAAAAGTGTAGAGAGACGGTAAAAGACTCAGTTTGAGGCCACATATATTTATGAGGTAGAGAGTGATTATTGTAATCCTTACTTTCATACAGTGGATGGTTTTTTCTCTCCCGTAGAGGTAGGCAGTCAGGCGAATCGTGTACCTTCTTATGTTCTTAGTTGTTCCTGTTCTTTTATTTTGCTATTGTGGATTGAAGCCTACATGAATTTTCGCTTGGTTACCCAAATCAATTAATCTTAAATTTTGGGGGATTTGTGCCAAAAAAATCCCAATAAATGGTATAAGAGCTGGCAGTTGTTGAAGATCCAAGGCCATAGTGAAATATCAGAGTCCTGGTTATTGGCTCAATCACAAGTTACTGTAAAGATGATGAACATTAAGTATAAAGTTGAAAAGTTCAATGATAAGAATAACTTCTCTCTATGACTAAGGCAGATGAAGGACCTGTTGATCCATCAAGGGGTATCCAAGGCGTTACTTGGCAAGGCAAAAAAAGCCAGAAAAGATGACCGATGAAGATTGGGATGATCTTGATTACAAGGCTATGAGTTCAATTCGGTTGAATCTAGGAGACAAGGTTATTCACAATGTGATCGATGTAGAGATAGCCCACGAGATCTGGCAGAAGCTGAAAGATCTCTACATGAAGAAAAATTTGGCCAACAAGTTATACGTGAAGAAGTAATTGTATGGACTGCAGACGCAAGAAGATACAAATCTATTGGAACACCTGAATATGTATAATATGCTCATCACACAGTTATTCAGTTTTGGAGTGAAGGTTGAAGATGAAGAAAAGGCAATCCTCCTCTTAGCATTGCTTTCAATGTCCTATGATCATTTGGTGACTACTTTGATGTACTGGAAGGACACTCTAGAGTTAAAAGAGGTCGTTAGAGCTCTTTTGTCACATAAAAAGATGAAGAGGGACAGTGAATTTGATGCAAAAGATGTATTGGTGGCTAAGTCTGAGTCAAGTAAAGGAATGAGTAGATTAAGTGATCAAGGTTCAAACAGTGGTTGATCTCAGTCCAAGTCACGTGCAATAAGGGGTGTGGAGTGCTTCTATTGCCACAAAACTAGTCATTACAAGAGTCAGTGCCAAGAATTGAAGCAGCATCTGGATGAAAAGAAGAAGGGTAAAGTGCCTGCAGAAATTGTCAGTTTTGCTGAAGAGTCATCGGACGATGAGGTAAACGGTGAGGTACTCTTAGTTTTCTTACATTTTAACTCTGTGTCAAAGTCATAGATTTTAGACTCAGAATGCTCATATCAAATGTGTTCATTTAGAAAATGGTTTGACTCGTATAAGTCTTGCAATTGGGGTACTATTCTAATGGGGAATGACTCAATGTGTCAGTTAATTGGAATGGGCAGAGTTAAAATCAAGATGTTTGACGGGATTGTAAAAACTTTGTAGAATGTCAGGCATGTTCCAGTGTTAACGAAAAATTTGATTTCTTTAGGAACATTGGATTATCTGGTTTATGGGTTCACAACAAAGGGTAGAACAATGAAGATCAGCAAAGGATCTTCAGTTATCATGAAAGGGCATAAAGTAAATGGTCTCTACATATTTGTAGGGGACACGGTGGTAAGTGGAGTTACCACTACCACGCAGACAGAGTCCAACAGGGATGGTACGAGACACAAACATTTGTAGCTTAGTCAGGCTGACAAGCAGAGTATGTCAGAAAGTCAGAAGAAGTGTGCATCAGCCAATGTGGAGCTTAGTCAGACTAGCTCACCCAGAAAATCGGGTGATGGTGGTTCAAGTCACCAGCAATGGGATCAATCAAGTGGTGAACCTTCGTCTTACAAGAAAGTTACAAGCAACACACGAAATGTTCAGGGGCAAGTAGCAATATTAGAGAAGGTGAAGTTTTCACAGAAAGATGGAAAGTTAGAGTTTAGAAGACTATCAAAAAATGAGAAGTCTGTTAATTGCAAAAGGGTCAAATTCAAGTCTGGTTTTGATTTGGTCCAAGTGTATTCTATTTGAAGATCTAGAGAGGGTGGATCACTCATACCCATGAAAGGAGTGCAAGTCAAGGCGACTAACAGTTCTTCAAGATGGTTTAGAAATTCGAGCCAATGTGGAGATTGTTGGGTTTTGTGTCTCAAATTTTAGGATTTCCTCGTCTAGACGGGAATCTGGATGCTAATTATTTTAATGCTGTCTATTTTGGCACGTTCCTAGTTATGTTACTAATTGTTTGGTTTCCTTCATTGTTTCTCCTTGGTGAGAAACAATAGTCTAAATCGCTACTTTCCTATTAAGGGGTATTATTCTCCTACCAGAATTATAAGCAATCTACTTATAGAAATCAAGGTGTCCATGAGAGTTGTAGGATATATGAGAGAATGTCTAATATACAGTTTGGGGCTCAATTTTAGATATCAGAAAGTGTAGAGAGACGGTGACAGGCTCAGTTTGAGGCCACAGGTATTTGTGAGGTAGAGAATAATTATTGTAATCCTTATTTTCATATAATGGATTGTTTCTTCTCTCCCGTGGAGATAGGCAATCAGCCAAACTACGTAATTTCTTGTATTATTGGTTGTTCATGTTCTTTTATTTTCCTATTGTGGATTAAAGCCTACATGGATTCCCACTTAGTTATCCAAATCAGTTAATCTTAAATTTTGGGGGATTTGTGCCCAAAAAAATCCTAACCAATGGTATAAGAGCCGGTAATTGTTGAAGATACAAGGCCATGGTGAAATATCAGAGTCTTGGTTATTGGCTTAATCACGCGTTGCAGCAAAGATGACAAATATCAAGTATAAAGTTGAAAAGTTCAATGGTAAGAATAATTTCTCTCTGTGTCTAAGGCAGATGAAGGATCTGTTGATCCAATAAGGGGTATCCAAGGCATTACTCGGCAAGGCAAAAAAGCCAGAGAAGATGACCGATGACAATTACGATGATCTAGATTACAAGGCTGTGAGTTCAATCCAGTTGAATTTGGGAGACGAGGTTATTCACAATGTGATCGATGTAGAGACAGCCCACGAGATCTAGCAAAAGTTGAAATATCTCTACATGAAGAAGAATCTGATTAACAAATTATACGTGAAGAAGCAACTGTATGGACTGTAGATGCAGAAAGGTACAAATCTATTAGAGCACCTGAATATGTATAATATGCTCATCACATAGTTATCTAGTTTTTGAATGAAGGTTGAAGATGAGGATAAGGCGATCCTCCTCTTAGCATTGCTTCCAATGTTCTATAATCATTTGGTAACTATTTTGATGTACGGGAAGGACACTCTAGAGTTAGAAGAGGTCATCGGGGATCTTTTGTCACATGAGAAGATGGAAAGGGACATTAAATCTGATGCAATTGATGTGTTGATGGCTAAGTCTGAGTCAAGCAGAGGAATGAGTAGATCAAGTGATCAGGGTTCGAACTATGGCTGGTCTCAGTCCAAGTCACGTGCAAGAAGGGGTGTGGAGTGCTTCTATTGCCACAAAACTAGTCATTATAAGAGTCAGTTCCAAGAATTGAAGCAGCATCTGAAGGAGAAGAAGAAGGGTAAAGTGCCTACAGAAATTGTCAATTTTGCTAAAGAGTCATCGGACGGTGAGGTAGACGGTGAGGTACTCTCAATTTCCTTAGATTTTAACTCTATGTCAAAGTCATGGATTATAGACTTAGAATGCTCATATCACGTGTGTTCATTTAAAGAATGGTTTGACTCGTATAAGTCTTGCAATGGGGTACTGTTCTAATGGGGAATGACTCGGTGTGTTAGTCAATTGGAATGGGTATAGTCAAAATCAAGATGTTTGACGGGATTGTAAGTACTTTGTAGAATGTCAAGGATATTCTAGGGTTAAAGAAAAATTTGGTTTCTTTACGAACATTGGATTATCTAGGTTATGAGTTCATAACAAATGGTGGAGCAATGAAGATCAGCAAAGGATCTTTAGTTATCATGAAAGGGCATAAAGAAAATGGTCTCTACAAATTGGTAGGGAAGATGGTGGTAAGTTAAGTTGCCACAACCAAGCATGCAGAGTCCAGCAAGGACGGCACGAGACACAAACATTTGTAGCTTGGTCAGGCTAATAAGCAGAGTATATCAGAAAGTCAAAAGAAGAGTGCAGCAGCCAAGGTGGAGCTTAGTCAGACTAGCTCACCCAGAAAATCGGGTGATGGTGGTTCAAGTCACCAGCAATGGGATTAGTCAAGTGGTAAACCTTCGTCTTACAAAAAAGCTACAGGCAGCATAGGAATTGTTCAGGGGCAAGTAGCAATATTATAGAAGGTAAAGTTTTCACAGAAAGATGGAAAGTTAGAGTTTGGAAAACTATCAAAAAATGAGAAGTCTGTTGATTGCAAAAGGGTCAAGTTCAAGTCTTGTTTTGATTTGGTCCAAGTCTATTCTGTTTGAAGATCCAGAGAAGATGGAGCACTGATACCCGTGAAAGGGGTGCAAGTCGAGGCGACTAACAGTTCTTCAAGATAGTTCAAAAATTCGAGCCAAGGTGGAGATTGTTGGGTTTTTTGTCTCAAATTTTAGGATTTCCTCGTCTAAATGGGACTCCGGCTACTAATTTTTTTAGTGCTGTCTGTTTTGGCACGTTCTTAGTTATGCTACTAATTTTTTTGTCCTTTATTGTTTGCCTTGGTGAGAAAGAATAGCCTAAATCGCTACTTTCCTATTAAGGGTTTATTCTCCTACTAGAATTAGAAGCTATCTACTAGTATAAATTAAGGTGTCCATAAGAGTTGTAGGATATATAATAGAACGTCTAATACACAGTATGAGACTCAGTTTTAGAGATTAAAAAGTATAGAGAGATGGTGAGAGACTCAATTTGAGGCCACAGGTATTTGTGAGGTAGAGAGTGATTATTGTAATTTTTATTTTCATATTATGGATTGTTTCTTCTCTCCCGTAGAGGTAGGTAGTCAGCCAAACCACGCCTTTTCTTGTGTTCTTAGTTGTTCTTATTCTTTTATTTTACTATTATGGATTGAAACCTACGTGGGTTTTCGTTTGGTTACCAAAATCAATTGATCTTAATTTTTAGGGGATTTGTACTTAAAAATCCCATCACAGTCTGACTAATACATGAAGTTCTAAACTCTTATACAATGTTGTGGTTTCACAAAATAGTGCAATTGACTGATGTGGGTACCATAGTCCAATTCTAATTTCAAAGTATTCCAAAGTTTTATGTTGTTTTTTTAGGGAATAACTTGATAATTATGCCACAATTTTGATGTCCAATGTATTTTGTAATTTATGTGAAATCCATTAGTTGACGACAACTTTCAGAGGAAGGAAAAACATTGGGTATCATTATGCAATTTAATTGGGGAGAGCTATGGTGGTTGGATATAAACATTATTCGTCTATGTCCAGTATTAGTTTTCGGTTGTGTTTTCTTAACAAATATTTGAATGTGATAATACATGTTGACATATGGATACAAAATTACTAAGTTGAGGTTTGACAATTATGTTAATTAATTGCAGCCTTGCTAAGAGTTAATGAATTTTTCTTCGGCATCTTAATTTGTAATGTTATTCATTACCACCTTTTAGTATATAATTTAATTCAAAATAAACATTTCTCATTTTGTTCATATGATTAAGGAGTCAATAAACTTTATAATTATGTTAATATTTTTTAGAGTTGGATTTTCATAACACAATTATGTTGGGGATTAGAACGCGATCACTAATTCCACCCAAGATCAACCACGAATGCGTAAATCACGGAATGATTATGAAGAAGAAAGTGAAACAAAAAATCACACGATCACACACAAGATTTACGTGGTTCGACAAGGTGTGCCTATGTCCACGAGATCACACTTCATTATATTGATTGGAGGATTACAAGATGGAAGGTGTTCTTGATGTTTGTCACTATCTCACAGGCTAAAACATAACATTACACACCTAATGAAAATCCCCTTTAGGGTTAAAACATAACCCTGGTCGATGCACTAAAAAATTGTTCTGCAACAGGTTCACTCGAGCAGACCTCTGACCGCTCAAGCGGTCACTAGCCCGAGACTTCCTAGAATACAATCCCGCTCGAGCTTACTACTGATCGCTCGAGCTTTCTCTAGGCTGAGACCACCCCGTGTTAGCCCGCTCGAGCGGACCCCTAGATGCTCCAGCGGTTAACCCAGAACTGTGATTTTTCTTCACCACTCAACAATTCTCCTACTTGAAGTAAAACCACTCCAAGCCTTGAAAAAACCCCAATACAACACCAATTGCCTTGAATCAACCAACAAACTCGAACAGCCCTATGTGACCTATCTTCTATCTTCTAACCTTAAAGACCAACTGAAGTCGAGCACAGCTTTAATTTGTCAATGTTGACACATTTCGTCAATATGTATGCTGGAATCTTCGCCCCGCTAATCTTCTCAAGATATAACAGATCGTTGTCCAGTAGAGAGTGAATAAAATGATACCGCTACTGTATATGGTTCGTTTTGGAGTGGAATGGTGAATTTTTGGCGAGAAAAATGGCACTCTGACTGCCACTGAAAAGTGTACCCCTGTCAATCTGCTTGTCCAACCCAGTCATTAGATCCTGTAACCACACCATCTCTTTTCCATTCTCTATCACTGCAACATACTCTACCTCTGTAGTAGAAAGTGCCACAATTTTCTGCAGCTTTGAAGCCCAGTTCACTGTTGTGCCACCCAAAGTGTAGATAAATCCAGTGGTGCTCTTCCTACTGTCAATATCGTTGACTAAATCAGTGCCCATATAGCCCTGTAGTTTCAATCCTGTCCTCGTGAAACACAAGGATGTCTCCGTAGTCCCCTTCAAATATCTTAGAATCCATTTGATAGCATCCCAATGCTACTTCCCTGGATTACTCATGAATTTGCTAACTACTTCCACTACATGTGCGATATCTGGTCTGGTACACACTATAGCATACATCAGACTAACAATGGCCGATGCATATGAGACCTTACGCATGCTTTCCTGCTCATGTTTTGTCTTCAGAGACTGATCTTTTGTTAGCCTAAATGGCTAGCAAAAGGCGTACCGACAGGTTTTGTGCCATCCATGTTGAACCTGGTCAGCACCTTCTTCACATACTCTGCCTGAGATAGTCCCCTCAGTTCTACTTCTGACTATCCTGATCCTAAGAATTTTGTTTAGCAGCTCCCAAATCCTTCATGGAAAATTGCTTTGACAACTGCTTCTTTAGCTTATTAATCTCCTCGATGCTCAGTCCAGCAATGAGCATATCATTCAGGTACAACAACAAGATGATATATGAGCTATCAAAAATCTTCACATAATAGCAATGATCTGCCTCTAACCTGGTGAACTCGATACTCTGTATCAAGCTATCAAACTTCTTGTACCATTGCCTTGGAGCTTGTTTCAGACTATACAAGCTCTTCTTCAATTTATAGACTATGTCTTCCTTACCTTCACTGCAAATCCCTCAGGCTGGCTCATATAAATGTCATCTTCCAGTTCACTATGAAGAAACACAGTCTCGATATCTAATTGCTCCAGAAACAGATCCTCTGCCGCTACAATTCCCAACACTATTCTAATCATTGTCAACTTCACAACCAAGAAGAAGATTTCAGTGAAGTCAACTCCTTCCTTCTGCTGAAATTCCTTAACAACCAACCTTACCTTGTAGCGCCTACTGTCGTCGAGTTCTTCCTTCACTCTGTATACCCACTTGTTGTGCAAAACCTTTTTTCCAGCTGGCAATCTAGTCATTTCCTATGTCTGGTTTGTCAATAAGGAATCCATCTCATCTTTCATTGCTAACTCCTACTTTATCAAACTATTGGTCTGCAAGGCTTCTGCATAACTTTCTGGCTCACCACTGTCAGTGAGCAAAATGTAGAACAGGGACTGTGAAAACCGCTTTGGCCATCTGATGCTCCTGAAAAACCTCCTGACTGCTGTCACTGGTGTACTGTTTCACCTATGTATTCACATTCTCCTTGTCTTCCTCATCCACATTCCGTTTGTGTGGAGACCCAGTATGCTTTAATTAAATTCATTAATGAATTTAGATTAATGGAAATGATTTCTGATAATAAATATTATATGTCACATATGGTTGACATGTGTGGAGACCCTGAGTAATTAAATTGTATTTAAATCTATGATGTCAAAAAAATAGTGATAATGTGACTTGAATTTAATTAAAATTAAATTAGGAAGATTAATTAATG
>JAUMHN010160399.1:0-18807 GCA_032360265.1 Heliamphora ciliata
CCTGAGCTGTGATTTTCCGGCGAGAAAGAATCAGTCGGAGGAGATGCGGACAAGCAGCCGTCGACATTTTAGAGAGAGGTTGAGAAAGCTTTAGTTCGAGTCCTTTGACTTAAAACTCAAAAAAAAAAAAAAAATCATATCAATTTTAATTTGTTTTTTGGTTTTTTTTACTTATTAATTTTTATTTTTGTACTTTTTTACATGTTAATTTAAAATATTTTTACATATTTTGATATATTTTTAAAAATAATATAGTTTCTATTACATATATGGCATGTTTGGTAAACTTGCTTATTTACTTATTTGCTTATTTTACCTACAATTTTATTTATTTAGCTTATTTGCTTATTTTTTGTTTATTTTTATTTTTTTTGAATTTTTTTATATTTTGATTAAAAATTTTTATTTTTTCGACTCGCCTCAATAAGAGAAATCTACAAAATATAAAAATTTAACTAAATAACGAAAAAAATTCATTAAAGATAAAAAAGTCAACTTAGTCAAATTTACTTATAAATAAATAAACAAGTTTAGCCATACGGGGCCATATTAATTTTTTTTGAAAAAATTATGTTTTTATAATTTAGATGAAACAAAATTTATATAGAATTAGATAATAATTCGTGCCTAAAAACATTGCTGGCAACACAATTAGACGCTAATTAAAACTAATCTAATTTCAACTTCAATCACCATCACGAAAAAAAACATGAACCACAATTTTATTTTTGAAGAGAAACGAACTTGAATACTGTATAGGGTACGCCTCAAGTGTAGTTGCATTGAAATATAATATGTTCTATTAATATTAAAAGTTGCCTTTAAAGATCACATCTAGTAACTTAAAGTCAAACCACACTAAACTAAACAATGATCCAAATAGCATACTTTTGTGCCTCCATTTAATAGCAAACGAAACTAAACAATGATTCAAATAGCAAAAAAAATATGTTATACTAATAAATTATATGATTAATTAACATCAAACCTTTGTATCTCCCCCAAAGGAATTTAATCACCAGTCTTATATCTCTGTCTAATACATTTTTTTTTATGAAAAATCATCAAACACTCTAATTGATTGCGTCATAACTCAACGACGAAGATATTAAATTAAAAATGACTGCTCTAGTACAAAATAGATATTTGAAGTTTCACCATCCTTCGAATGTAGTCTCTAAACTTGCAAAAATTCTGGCTATCCTTTGAATTTTGTCGCAATATTGTCTCTCTTCAAACTATTTATTTACAACAGCCACAGCAATAAAAATATAAACATTAGAGATGGTGTAAGAGCATCTTCGTTAACAAAACACAGGAAGTCCTGTTCATTAGAAAACCTTAAATAATCAAGTCATCGCGTGTTTTTTTTTTATTGAAAAAGAGGGTTGATTGGTGTCTTGTAGAGAAAGAAAATTGAATCTTAAATAATCACTACAACTTAAATAGATATTAGGACCTCTAATTAAGTCATCACTCAATGAAAATAAAACAAATAAAAGTGATATTTATAAGAGAAGAACACAGCCAAATAGCATAGAGTCTAGAAATAAAATGTAGAAAAAAAAAAGATTATAGGGAGAAAGGAGATAATAGTACAAACTAAGTTTTGAAAATTATTACGACAAACAGTTTAGACAGTCGCAGTTTTAGAAAGTATTAGTTCTAGACAACTCAAGAGGGGCATGAATTGGGTCTTAAAAGATAATAATAATTTTAAAATCTTTTCAAAAAAATTTTAATATTACAAACAAATATAGTAAGTATAAGCAAATAATAAAGTAATGTAAATATTAAAGAGATTAGGTATAAAGAAAATGAACCAAACATCAAAGTTTATAGTAATTCGGCTTTTTCCAAGTCTATGTTCACTCCTCAAGACTCTCCTTGAGAATTTCACTAAATCATAATGCTTACGGGAGCATTTAAAATATTTTACAACTTCAAGACGATCCTATGAAAAACACACCCCTGTTTTTCTTCTAATCTCTTGAGTTCTTGTTTGATGAGATTTGTTCATTCACTCAAATGACAAATGGTGATTTACCCTTGGATATAATAAATGGGATGATTTAATGAATATCACTCACTCTTTTTACAGAAATAATTGGCAATAAATGAGAAATAAAGAGATGATATACAAGAATTGGAGTTATGAACAATAAATGAGAGCTTGAAGAGTTTTGACTTTGAATCGAGCAATACAACAATGATTATAGGTCTCCACATGTTTCAAATGCTGAGAAATAACTCCTTATATAAACTCTTGAAGTTTTATGACCTTTGGAGGTAGATGAGGGCATTAAATGCCAAAAATCCAACCGTTGAACTCTGACACATATTTTGAATTTCGTCGCAGGTGTAGACACATTTACTTTTGGGTCGGCATAAAACGTCTAGGGCATGGTTCTCAATTGATTGGGTCAACTCAAATCTTCCATGGTGTCGACACGATTTCTGCATTTTTCTCACTAACATAACGGTGTCGACACGAATGGTTTTGGTGTCGACTCAATTCGTTGTTTAGCTTTTCTGGAAGGCTTTTTTGTGTCGACTCATTTTGCCTTTGGTGTCGACACAAATAAATGTAGGAACCCTCGGTGAATTTGTGTCGGCTCAATCTGAATTTGGTGTCGACTCAAAAAATTTTCAGTCGGGCTCGGGATATTTGTGTCGACTCATCTTCAATTTGTGTCGACTCACAAAATCTGCAGGCGGCCACATTATTTTTATGTCGACTCATTTGCAATTTGTGTCGAGCCAAAATTCCGAATAACTAAAGTGAAGGAACACTTTAGTGTCGACTCTTTCTGAGTACAAAGGGATTTGACTCTTTTGTGTCGACTCAAATTTTATTTGTGTTGACTCAAAATTTTGATACTTGAAACATCTTCAACAAATATGTTATTTGCTCAAATGTGTTGACACACTTGAGATCTTCAAGTATTCTTTACCTTAAAGTGTTGACTCAATTATCAATTGGAGTCAACATAAAATATTCTCATTCAAGAATACTCAAGTGTTAATCTATTTGAGAGATAAGTCATCTCATATGACTAAAGATGTCAACTCTTTTGTTCATTTTGTGTCAACACTACCTTTTTGAAAATAATAATATTATCCTTTTAAATCGATTTATTATTAGAAAATGAATTATGAAAATCATCAAAATCTTAAATAAAAAGTCATTAGGTTAACAATCTCCCCTTTTTTTATGATTGCATCAATTTCAACATTTTTTAGAAAACATTTAAAAAGATTTTCAACAAAGGTTCTTCCCTTATCGTTATGGCTTAATCAAAATATGCAATCACAATAGTTAGGCATACAATCAACAGTGTAATATGCATTTTTAAGATGATTAGTAATTTTAATTCAGAAGCATTCTAAATTTATTAAAATTTGTGCATCAAATCAAATATGTGCAAAATGTTGTTCAAATCCCAAACATCAATCATAAATAATATATATAGAGAGCATGCTATCAAAAGGGACTTCAACAAGAATTCACATTCACAATCATATAAACATTCATTCATAATCATAAAAGAGAATATGTTCAAACTATTTAACACACAACTAATCATAAAAACAAAAAGGATGTATGTTTAAAGGTATAACTTCTCCTTCATAACCAAAAAATTTCTGAATATTAAAAATATTTGTAAATGTTTCACTTCTTTTCCACTTCTTCCTTCCTTACCTTTTTTTCTCCCCTTTTGAAATCATCAAAGGGTCGAAGTCATTGATCATCCATAAACTTCTTGAATTTCTTTTTCTCTTCTTGCTTCTGGCGTCTCTCTGAGGTTTTTTCTTTGGAGAAAAAGGCACGTTCATCTTTCTTCTCCGTAGTAGCCATTGCATCCAAAGTAGCAGCAAGAGCCAAATCTGCTTCACGCTTTAATCATGCAAATTTTTCTTCCTTTGATTCCTTGGTGTAGAACTATTTACCCCAAGCATCTCACAGTCATTTGAGATGCTCTTCAACCTTTCTAGAGTTAACTTAAACTGCTGTGACAATGTCTTGGTCGTATTCTTTTTGAACTTGCTAAAGGATCACCTTGTTGCAGTTGACTATGGAGACAAGACTGTCGTCTATTGTCTTGCAAAGAGCTCTCCCAGCATTTGTGGCCTTTTCAACGTCACGCCAAAGGGCTTGGTTGGTCTTGTCTAAATGCTTGACTTTGTTAGATAACGAGGATATAGAGCAATTGAGGTCAAACATGTCTTGATCAATTTTAATTTGGAAAGAGGTTAAAGAAGAGAATAAACCTTTAACCAAAGATATAACTTCAGAAAGATCAACTAGAGAAGCAGCAGAAGAGGCAGGAGGAGTAAATGGAACATTAATATGTATAGGAAGAGCATGAGAGGGAGCAAAGGAAGGTTCTCGTGAGGTAGAGGGATTTCTGGAAATGGATGGAGTACCACGGCGAGTGGTCCAAACTCTGTATATTTTGAAAATCTGCATGTGTTTTAAAGTAGAAGAACCATACAGGTCATGTTTAGAGAAATGAACCATTTTCTCAATAGTGAAGTCAATGCCAAAATGGCAAAAAACTTTGGTCAGGAACATACCATGGGAGAGAGCAGAGTTGGATTTGCTGTGTAACTGGAGCATGTCAGAAATAAAGAGAAACCCTAGATCGATGTTCTTCTGCTCAAGAATACACCATATTATGAAAATGTGCATATATGAAACATCCCCAAACTTCTCCATTTGTGATAAAAAGATATGGTTGACCATGTAGTGAAGGATTCTCATCTCTGGTTTGAGAGTGTTGGCCTCAAGGGTTTTGGAGGGATCGATTTCATCAACCTCAAATCTTTAGCTGCCTTTACCCATCGTTCGTGCGGTCATCTTGGATCAAAAAGAGAGATTAAAGAGAAGAGAGAAGATGATGGGTCGACTCGTTTTTCAAAAGAGGGGAAAACGGCGGGAGATGAACAGTTAAGAAGAGAGAGAAAATGGCGTGAATGGTTGGGACCGGTGCCTCTTAAATAGGCAAAAAGATTTTTGTCGACACAAATAGCTTTTGAGTCGACACTTTTCTTCGCGAATGTGGGTATCCGAAATAAGAAATTGTGTTGACACTTTTTCAGAGAGAGTAGACACTTTCGGCCATTTGAGTCGCCACGTTTAAGTATTGGGTCGACCCAATTTTACCAAAAGCAAGACATCGAAATTGAGTCGACACTAAATAGAAATAGGTCGACACTTTTTCTCGCAGTGTCTTTTTCATATAGTTTTGAGTCAACTCAAGCACACATGTGTTGACACATTTTCAATTGAGGTCGGCACTTTTCACATATCAACTTAGAATGTGAAAAAACATTAAAATGCATTGAAAATATATGATTAGTATGGCATTTTAATTATCAATTAAGAGCACATAACATACCAAGTTATCTTCTTATATAGATATTCTTTCTTCATTTAAAGGTTTAGTAAACATATCTGCAAGTTGGTAATCTGTGCTTATGAATTCAAGTTCAATGTTCCCTTTTTGCACATGATTTCTTATAAAGTGATGTCTAATCTCAATGTGTTTGGTTCTAAAGTATTGTATTAGGTTCTTGGATATATTGATTGCACTAGTGTTATCACATTTTATAGGAATATGATTTAAGAAAAAATCATAGCCCTCTAGTTGTTGGTTCATCCAAAAAACTTGTGCACACAACTACCAGCTGCTATGTACTCAGCCTCGGCTATAGACAAGGCTACTGAGTTCTGTTTCTTGCTAAATCAAGAGATTATTGAGTGTTCTAGAAATTGACATGTTCCACTTATACTTTTCCTATCCACTTTACATATGGTAAAATCAGCATCTGAATAGCTAAATAACTCAAAGGCTATTCCTCTAGGATAGAATAATCTTATATTTTGTGTACTTAAGAGGTATCTAAAGATGTGCTTTACGGTGGTCACATGTGATTCTTTAGGGTTAGATTGAAATCTAGCATACATGCAAACAGTAAACATAATATCAGGACGGCTAGCAGTTAAGTATAGTAGAGATCCGATCATATCTTTATATCGTTTTTTATCTACTACTTTACAGTTTTCATCTACTACTTTACCTTTTTCCTTCTTGTCAAGCTTTGTTGTAGGACATATTGGGATTTTCATATATTTTGCTTTCAACATGTCAAACCTCTTCAATAGGTCCTTTGTGTACTTAACTTGATTGATGTAGATTCCTTCATGTGTGTGCTTGATTTTAAGTTCAAGGAAGTAGTTGAGTTCTCCTATCATACTCATCTCAAATTCTCCCTACATACACTTAGCAAAATCCTTGTAAAAAGATTCGTTAGTTGCATCAAAGATAATGCCATCTACATAAATTTGGACAACTAGCATATCATTTTTTTGAGACTTGATGAAAAGAGTGGTATCAATTTTTTTTCTAGAAAATTCATTTTCAATGAAGAACTTGCTTGGCCTTTCATACCTGCTCTAGGTGCTTGCTTTAAACCATAAAGAGTCTTGGTAAGTTTGTAAACATGATTTGAAAAATCTTGATTTTCAAACCAGAAGGTTGTTTTACAAAAATTTCATCCGAGATAAAACCATTTAAAAATGAACTTTTGACATCCATTTGATAGAGTGTGAAATTTCTAAAGTATGAAAAAATAAGCAATATTCTAATGACTTTAAGTTTAGCCACATGAGCAAAAGTCTCATCAAAATCGATGCCTTCTTCTTGATTGTAATATTGGGCTACCAATCGAGCTTTGTTTCTAAGAACTACTCTATTCTCATTTATTTTGTTTCTAAAAACTCATTTTGTACCGATTATAGAGTGTTCCTTAGGTCTTGGGACTAAAGTCCAAACCTTGTTTCTTACAAATTGGTTAAGATCTTCTTGCATAACCAAGGTCCAAAACTTATCATTTTCGACTTTCTTAAAATGTTTTAGTTCAGTCTGAAAAATAAATGCTAAATTACCACAAACATTATGTAGAGAAGATCGAGTTTTGATACCTTGAGATAGATCACCAATGATAAGATCTTTTGGGTGACCATTAGCATACCTCCACTCTTTAGGCAAGTCTAGATTTTCAGGATTTAAAGGTCCAACAGCTTGTTATACACACCCCAATTTGACCATGCCCAATCTTAGGTGAATTCGATGATGAAAATAATTGAAATGGTTCCTCAGTACGATTCTCAAAAAATAATCTAAACTCGATATTTGAACCCAATCATCAAAACTTTCAAGCCAATGATATCTTTTTAAACCATCAACCCCGTTGTGGCGACCGTCAATAAAACCATTTGGAAGCTTTCACTTTTTATGGCGACTGCCAACTTGCATTATGGCGACTGCCAATAGAACTTCTTAGAAACCCTAGCCAAAGTGGCGACCGCAAACTCCAACCTGGTGACCGCCAACTTGCATTGTGGCGACCGCCAATAGAATTTCTTAGAACCTTTTTCATTTGTGGCGACCGCCAACTCATAACTTGGCGACCGCCAACTTCAAATGGCCTGACATGTCCCAAAACGTGTCAGCCTATCATTGGTTGAGGAATTTTATAAATACCGTACCCCCTGGTATGTTTTCATAAGAGAATTTTAGAGAGAGGAGCTCTGCCGAGTCGCCGAGCAATTTCGAGCTCCGACGCCGAAACCCTTCCAAAGTATCGAGAGCCGAACCTCTAACACCAACATTGAAACCCTAACTTGGATTTTGAGGATTGGGAGGTCGACACCATCCCCCGACTCGAGGATTCACTAGCAATCCAAGTATTCTGTCTAGATCCTCGATCTTTCTATCTCCATTTCCTTTATCTTAGAGTGACTGGGTTAGTTTTAATTTTTAATTCACATACTATTTCCATTTCTTTGTTTTGGGTAATTATACTATTTCCATCTCATTTGTGTTATAAATGTAAGTTGAGTATAAGGTGTATGGTTTGATTATCATTTGCTAATTTCTTTGTTATTATATTGTTCACATTTCACACTTGCACCTTGATTACTTTTAAAAGTTCATTAATTAGCGTTAATATAACTGATAATATGACTTACGATGTGATTATCGTCATAATTAACGCGCTTATATTTATATGGTTGTAATTCTTAATATTACACTTAAATTTTATGTCTCTTATAATAGTCATTTTTTCTTCTTTTAGCATTAGTTTAATGTTCCTTTACTAGCATTAATTTTTTTTCTTTTATTATAATATTAGTTTAATATTATTTTTCCTTTAGCATTAGTTTAATGTTTCTTTACAAGCATTTATTTTTCTTGTCTTTTCTTTTAATGTTAGTGTAATTTCCTTTTCTAACATTTTTTTCTTTTCTTTTTTATTTTATTATTAGCTTTATTTTCTTTGTAATGTTCCTTTTTTTCTTTTTCTTTTTTTTTTCTTTTTCTTTTTCTCTTAATGTTAGTTTTATTTTCTTTTCATATTACTTATTTTGTTTTATTTTATTTTTATTTTGTTAAACTCAAAAAAATCATAAAAAGTCTTTTAAGCTAATTTTCATCCTTAAATATTAAGTGTAATTTTCTCTTCTTATAATAGTTTAATTCTCTTTTGTTTACTTTTCCTTTTATTTTATTTTGTTTCGTTTAAAATATAAAAAAAATATGAATAGTTAAGTTTTCATTTATTAGTAGCATTTTCTAACCTTTTTATTTTGGCTTAGTCTTTCTTTTGTAAGTTTTCTTTTTATTTCTTTTTCTTTCAAGTTAAATCTTCAAATATTCTCTTATCATATTAATACATAAAATATTTGTTATTAGTTTCATTATCCTTATTTGGCAAATTTTGTTTTATAGGATTTTCACATACTTTTTGTTTTAGTTATGTTTTTAATATGCATGTTTAGTATGTTAGTTTAGTTTGAGGTTATATTCTTAGCAATTCATGTATATTCTTGATTTTCATTCATGTTTTCTTTTCTTTGAATAAACATTGCATGTGGGTTTGTTGCATGTATCATTTAGTTAGAAAATTGCATGTCATAGGATTTAGGATTTAGAATTTTTTTTTATTTGCTTTATTTTGGTATTCTATATATATATGATATGTGTTTTTTTTATATTTGATTTTGAATGTTCTCTCCTTATTTCCATTTTCTGTATTTACATGCATTTGAGAAACTTTATTAAGAACCAATGATGATTACTAAAGGCCAACTTTACGGTTAGACGAACAGGGTGCCTAACACTTTTTTCGATTCGTACTTTAGCCCCCAAACTCTTTTTCTCTGGTTTAACGTTTTAAAGATCAGTAGCTATTTTTGTTTTTCTTGATTTTTCTGAAAAATCAAGTGGTGACTCTGCTGGGGACTAATTTATAAAATCAAATAAAAAGACTAGACTTAAAAACATCATTGGTTCTTAAGAAGAATTTCTCATTTATATTTTCGCGTGCATGTGCATTATTCTTTAAACTCCCCTGTCTGGTCGACCCAATACCCCGATCGTTTATCCGTTTTGAGAATTGTTGGAAAGGAGGGCAAGCCTTACAGACTGTACGATTTTATAGGTGTAGTAAAAAAGTTCGAGTGTACCGTTTGACCATGTCCTGCACCACTCTAAGCATGTGAGGTATATACCCAGTTCTATTTAGAAGGTACCATGTTCGATTGATCAAAACTGGCCTTTTGCATAGAGTAGCTTAGAACCCTCCATTAGGTGCTGCTAACCCTAGTAGGATTATGTGTTTTTGTTAATTGTATGTTTTGATTGCGTTTGTTATGATTGTTTGTTTGGCTTAGGCTAGTTCTTTCTCCAGACTTCGGCCCAAGTTTTTCTGTTATTCCTTGTTGTTTAGGTTAGTTTCACCTTCTAGTTCTTATCCGGGCTTTGTTCTTCGCCTCGTCTAGTTTTCACACCGTAGTTTTCTTCTCGGGGTCATGCACGTGTTTTGCTTTGAAGTCTTTAGGATGGTTTTTCTTTCTTCCGGGTTCTTCTCAGGTTGTTAGTTTTGTCCCCCTGTTTTCATTTAGGCTTGCTTATCCTTGTTAGACTCGTCTGAGCTAGTTATGTTTTCCTATCGTTATGCTACCCGTTTTGCCCTATAAATCTAGATCAAATCGATACATTTGGCCTAGTTCTATTGCCTTGCCGGAGTATTGCCCGTTTCTCCGTTTAGATAAACCTCCCCTCTAGAATCTGGTTAAGCTTCTCCTTAGCCGTCATCCCGGGTCGTCCCGTTGTTATGCTACCAGTATGATTAGCTCGGCAAGGGCATTATTTCAGTTTCATTGATTATCCTCTTATGGTTTGTTGTTTCGGGTATCTGGAATGCTTGCTATCTGTCGTTAGAATTCTTGTTCGAAAAGTATTTGATACTGGTTATTCTGCTTTTAGGATCTAGGTCTTCTTCGGGTTTAGATCATTGAGCTAGAAAGATTCAGTTGACACGTGTCTGAGCTAGGTTAGTAACAGGTAAACTCTATAGGGCATTTGAACAGCCAGTTGAATCATCTGAAATAGTAGAAAATGAAGTTAATCTAACAGCTTTAATGAGGTCGATCACTAAGATATAAAGGGCTGTGGAGCAGCAAACCCAAGCTCAAAATTAGTGCCAAGCACAAATTAGGGCGATTCAGGGCCGTCTGCCTGGCGTGAATGGACAGCCGAATGACACAAATGAGAATGGCGAAGACTTTTAGGACGATAACCAAGGACAAGACATGCCGTAAGTAATTGTGCCATCTTGGGTCCCCCACCCGATTGTGATAGAAAAAGAGAACACTGCTAAGTCCAGGGAGTCCGCACTGGCAAAAAAGATTGATCGAATGGAGAAGGTACTGAGAAAGGCAAAGGGAGTGAAAGGATACATACTAGATGTAGGCGATTTATGTTTATTCCCAGATGCCAAACTGTCTAAAAAAATCAAGATGTCGGAGATGGAGAAGTTTGATGGCACCGAAGATCTCCGAATTCATCTGAGAATGTATGTTGGCACTCTCTCCCCCATAGGAATTGACGATCAACTCAAGGCCCAATTGTTCCACCGATCGCTTTTTGGGGCTACACAAAGGTGGTTTCTCTGCCTAGAGGTGGCTAAGACTATAACTTAGAAAGATATAGCCAGTGCATTCATAAGTCAATACGGCTACAACGTCCAGCTGGATGTCACTACTCGAGAGCTGAAAATGACTCGTCAGGAGAACCAAAAATCATTTGTCAATTTTCTGACCCAGTGGAGAGGAAAGGCAGTAAAGATGGCGAACCTGCCTACTAAGAAAGAATAAGTGAGAATCGTGGTAAAAAATCTGCAGTTCCCTCTGAAGTGTTACCTTATCACACAGTCGCTCTCTACCTTTGAGCAGTTATTTGATGCTAGGGTACAAATTGAGGATGTCATTCAGTCTGGAGACATTGAGAAAGCCAAGCCCAATCAGAAACCAAGAAGGACCTTCCCTGCTAACAACCAAAATCAATCTGCTTCTGCCAACCTTGTTTCTCGCTCGAACGAGATTAACCTTTTGAACCCTTCATCCTCTGCCCAATAATCAAACAATACCCAGCAGTCAAACAACAGTCAGCAGTCTCAACAAAGGCTAAGAAGAGTTTTTACTCTCCTCAACATTTCATTATCTACAGCCCTGAATCGACTTGTCGAGAAAGGACTTATCAAGCTGTTGGACCCCATGCCCGTACCTGATCCCCTACCACTGCGATATAATGCTTCTCATTACTGTGCCTACCACTAGGGTCATGGACATCCGACTGACAAGTGTATGAGGCGGCGTCATGAGATCCAGGATCTCATCAACAACAAAGTAATCCCTCCACCATCTGCAACTCCAAAGCCAAATGTCATGACTAATCCCCTGCCAAACCATGCCAAGCAAGCTGGGATAAACTGCATGTCTCTAGAACAGTCGAAAGATCTAAGCCAGTACATCTGTTCAGCGCATCTGCCACTCCCGCATGTTTCAGCTACTAAGGATCAGACAGCCTATTCACTGATTATGGATGGGAATGGCTAGGATATAATGGAGGAATAAAATGATGATGCTTGGAAAGGGTATCAGGTGGAAATCCAAGTCAACCAACAAGAAGAAAAAGAGCATAATGAGGAAAACGACTGGTCATTGGACTACCCGGCTCGGCCATATGGATTTGGCTATGTGCTCAATGGCATTACTCTTCCTCAACTTTTTGAGGAGAAGATATATGTTGATGATATGCATTCCTATTGGCTAGTAAAGGTTGTGCTGAAATTAGATGAGGCTAAATGGACCGAGTTTTGGGCTGCTCAGGAACAACATGTGGGTTTTATTGAAGAGGACATATGGGAAGAGGTCACAACACAAGGGCCATTGAGGATGAAGATGAGAGAAGTGGAAGAACGGCAGGCACTGACTTAAATGATCTATGGGGATTTAAAATCCCTTTGTGCGTGGATGTGGTAAGGTAGACTGAAAGTACAATGCCAGGATTGTGGGATCCTGAGGAAGGCATAGAACATTTGACAAGAAGTGGGTGGCATTTCAAGTCAGCTTAGTTAGAAAAAGAGCAGCCAATCAGGAAAGAAAAAGTGAAAGAACAGGAAGAAGAGCACGACGCTGTACTAAAGCAGCTGAAGAAGACACAGGCTAATATTAGCATATGTGGCTTGCTGATGGCTTGACATCAGCACCGATAAGCCGTGTTAAAAGTTCTGAACAAAGCCAATGTATCGATAGATGCGACCCTTGAACAATTGATTGGATTTATACTGCCAGCTGCAGAGCCAAAAGTGATTTTTTTTTTGAAAAAATATTTACCATTAGAAGGGAAGAATCACAATAAGCCTCTACACATTACAGTCAAGTGTTCAGAAAAGTGAGTCCTGGTAACACTCATCGATAACGGTTCAGCCTTGAACATTTGCCCACTCAGGATTGCAGTTTGCCTGGGGATGAAGCCAGACCAGTTCACACGATGTAGTTAAGGAGTCTAGGCCTACGAAAACACGAGGAGAGATGTGTTGGGACTGGCATCATTTGTAGTATCAGTGGGGCCTTTGGAGATGTCGGTTGAATTTCATGTACCGGACGTGCCAGATTCATTCAATCTATTGTTAGGCAGGTCATGGATGGATGACCCGAACATCCAGGCAATACCATCTACCCTCCACTAAAAGCTGAGGTTGATAAAGAACGGGACAGTGCTGACCATCCATGGAGAAGATAATATTCAACCACCAAGAGGAGAAGGCTCGACTCTCTTGAAGATCCAGCATGGCGAAGGGGATGTGTCATTAAGTGGATTCCAATTCAATGAAGCTCATGCTGTGCAGATGCTGTTGAAGGAAGAGAAAAATTACATCAACCCGTAAGCAGCTACAATGATGAGACAAATGTCTTACTTTCCAGGAATGGGGATGGGTTGCAAACAGCAGGGTATTCCGGAACCTATCTAGGTATTGCTAGCTTTGCGCCGTTTCGATCTTGAGTACAAGCCGACGAAAGAAGATTTGGAAGGGCCTAAAAGGGAACGAAAGGCTAAACACTCAGGAATGCTCAACGGCTACTTTATTAAAGAAGGAGAAGATTTTTCATACTGTGGCTTCCCAAAGCCGTGGATCGATGAAGAAACCAATCAGAAGCTGCCAGGATTGGAATTCTTCTTTGGCCATCAATTATCTGATATGGAAGAAGATGAAATAGTGGAAGGGGAAGAGGAAGGAAAGAAGATCCAAGAGAAAGATTGGGCAGAAAAGCTTGATGGTATTGATATAGGGGTGTTGTTCAACGAAAAGATGGCTCAGCTGCACGTAACCGACCAAGACTGCTTCATGATGGGCTTTAGCGTACCAACTGACTGCACCAAACTCATTATAGATGCGACTACAAAAGAAGTGAAGAACTGGACCTTGGAGTCTTGTATTGTGCAGGTTGTTTATCCTGAGTCTGAATCTGAGTCGGAGTCTATAGTTGAGAGCACGTCTGTTTGTGCATCTCCTTCTGTTTATGCTTTTGAGTTTGTTATCCAGTCTTCCTTCAATGAAATAAATGAGATTTTTGATTACTCTTCTTTGTTTGATTTATTTTATATGCTTTCTGATGATTTCGAATTCGATGGGGATATCCCCGAAGAAATAAAACTTTTAATAAAATGAGAAGAAAAAATGCGCGCCCAACCATTAATTGAAAAAATTTTGTCAATAAATCTGGATAATGAAACTAACACAAAAAATGTACAAATTGGTTCTTCTTTGTCCTTATTTGAACGTGAACAATTAAGAGCTTTATTAAAAGAATTCAAAAATATATTTACATGGTCTTACGAAGATATGCCCGATATTGATCCTGACATTGTCAAACAAATCAACGTTGATTTCTGATGGTAACCGAGTATCCGAAGTGGGTAGCCAATATCGTGCCAGTTCTAAAGAAGGACAGTCATATCCGGGTTTGCGTGGAGTTTCGAGATCTTAACAAGGATAGCCCAAAGGACGACTTTCTGCTGTTGGACATTGATGTTTTAGTAGACAGTACGGCAGGACATGCCTTGTTATCATATACGGATGGCTTCTCCGGGTATAACCAAATTCTGATGGACTCTGAGGACAGAGAGAAGACGACATTCACCACATCCTGGGGCACTTATTGTTATCGTGTGCTGCCATTTAGTTTGAAGAATACAGGGACAACCTATCAGAGGGCTGCCACTATGTTATTGCATTACATGATACATAAGGAGGTTGAGGTATATGTGGACGATATGATAGTCAAGTCTAAGGATCGGGATGGCCACATCGTAGCACTGCAAAAGTTCTTTGAAAGGATTCAGAAGTATAAAATGCTGCTCAACCCATAGAAGTGTACCTTCGGAGTTACCGTCGAAAAAATACTTGGATTTATGATTACTCAACGAGGTATTGAAGTCTCCCTTCAAAGATTAAAGCAATCTTGAAAATGCCTCCTCCAAGAACCGAACGAGAAGTCAGGGGCTTCTTAGGTAAGATATAGTTCAACAGTCGATTCATCGCAAAGCTGACAACCACTTGTGGGCCACTCTTTCGCCTGCTGAAGAAAGGGGTCAAGTTCAAATGGGATCAAAAATGCCAAGACACCTTTGAAGCTGTACGACAGTACCTGCAAAATCTACCCGTTCTAGCTCCTCCCGAACCTGATAAGCCACTGATCCTCTATTTGTCAGTGACTGATTCAGCTATAAGATGTATGCTGGCACAAGAGGGTAAAATCATAGCTGAAAAGGTGGTCTACTACTTAAGCAAGAAGATAACGGGGTCGAAAATACGTTACACATCCTGGAAAAGACATGTCGGGCTTTGGTTTGGGCTTTCCAAAAACTAAGGCATTACATGCTGTCTTTCACGGTGAATATCATCTCCCGGATGGACCCGTTGAAGTACTTGTTCGAGAAGACGGTGCTGATAGGAAGGTTGGCTTGATGGTTACTGTTATTATTCTAATTTGATCTAAAGTATATCACCCGAAAGTCAGTCAAGGGTAGAACAGTGGTAGAATTTCTGGCCGACCAACCAGTTGAGAGAGGTGAAGACACAGAGTTCCAGTTTTCTAACGAACAGCTGATAGAAGTCGAGGTGACAAGTGGACTCTATACTTTGATGGTGCATCCAATCAGTATGGCTATAAAATAGGAGTCCTTCTTGTCACTCATGACGAATCACACGTCCCCTTGTCTCTGAAGCTCAATTCTGAAGTTACCAATAATCAAGCTGAGTATAAATCATGTTTACCCGGATTGGAGGCAGCCTCAGAATTAAGGACAAGAAAGCTAGAAGTCATCGGAGATTCAGCACTGACGGTTTCACAAGCAAGAGGAGAATGGAAAGTCATGGACTTAACCCTAATTCTCTACCATCAAGAGTTGAAGAAGCTAATACCATGTTTCGAATTAGTGATCTTCACTCATGTGCCAAGACTTCAAAACAAGTTCACCAATGCATTAGCTACTCTAGCATCCATGATTGACATACCACTCGGGGTCAGAATGAGGCCACTAGTAATTAAACAGAAGAGAAAGCCAGCATACGAGACGACGGCCGCGATTGAGGAGAGCATCGACGAACTTTTGTGGTTTTTTGATATTTAGAACTTCGTGGAGAAAGGAGAATATCCCAAGTTTGTTAGCAAAAAGGACAAAAGAGTGATACGAAGACTATCAGCACAATTTGTCATTTGTGGGGGAAGATTATAGAAACGAGGGCACTATGGGGTCAATAAGTTGTGTGTCAACGCTGAAGAAAGCCAAGAGCTGATGAAAGAGATACACGCAGGAGTCTGTGGACCACACATATGTGGAAGCATGTTAGCTAAGATGATCCTGCGACAAGGATACTTTTGAATAAAAATGGAGACATACTGTATACAGTTCGTGCGGATATGTCATAAGTGTCAAATTCATGCAAATCTTATGCACGTTCCTCCATCTCAACTGTATAGCCAGGCATCGCCATAGCCGTTCTCAGTATGGGGCATTGATGTAATCGGCAGATTAACACCAAAGGCATCAAATGGGCACGAGTTCATTTTAGTGATCATTGACTACTTTACCAAGTGGGTGGAAGCAGGCTCCTACTCAGTATTGAAAGCCTCTCATGTTGCTAAGTTCATCAAGCAGAACATCATTTGTCGGTACGGGGTCCCCCATGAGGTTATCTCGTATAATGGCTTGCATTTTCAAGGAGAGGTCTTGGAACTTTTCAAGGAATACCAGATAGTGGCTCACAAGTCATCACCATATCGGTCGCAAACCAATGGAATAGTCGAGGTAGCAAACAAGAACGTCAAGAAGATTCTGCAAAAGATGATCAACTCACATAAGGATTGGCCAGAACATCTACCGTTCACACTATGGGGATATAAGACGTCTATCAAGGCTTCAACAGGAATCACACCATACTCTTTAGTGTACAAGATGGAAGCCATGCTTCCCATTGAGGTGGAAATCTCTTCACTAAGAATAATGGCCGAGGCCAGTATTTTAGAAGCAGAATGGCTGAGGAACCGAATGGAAGAGTTTCTCTTGTTTGATGAAAGAAGGCTGCAGGCTTTGTTTCATGTACAAGGATACCAAAAGAGGATAGCTCGAGTATTCAATAAGAAGGTCAAGACACGGGATCTCAGAGAGCGAGATGTGGTTCTTAAGGAAATCAAAGCTGCTATCTTTGACCCTAGGGGCAAGTTCAAACCAAATTGGTTCGGACTGTTTTTAATCAAAACCATCATGACTGGTGGTGCAATCATTATTATGGATTTGGATGGCAATTTGTTCTCCAAACTAGTAAACCTTGACCAGCTCAAAAAGTACTATCCTTGAGGTAAAAATAAAGATAAAATAAAAGCTCGTTGAGTTAAAAATCGAAAAGGCCACTCGGGCAAAAGTTAGAGCAGCCCGTAAAGTTAAAAACTCGAAAAGGCGACCTTGGCAAAAGTTAGTGCATCACAAGAGGAGAGTGTCAATACCTGAGAGCAAACCGAGCTCGAACTACGTTAAGGCCTGATTCCACATTCTTGAAATACGTAGGCAGCTTCTTGTCAGAAGTTCGGCCACATTCTTTGTTTTTAACCATCTTTGAATCTGAGTAAGACCAATGCAAATTTATCTCTAGATTTTGATAATAAAGTCATTTAATTACAAAAGTTGAAATACTTCGGATAATTTTGGACCTTCTTAAACATAATGTGAGATTTTCATTACCTTAGCTTCAGGTTGCAAGGTTTTGAAAATAAAAGTGAGGGTGCGCAAGTCCCAAACTCTACAAATAAAATAAAAAGAAAAGTTATGAAATCTTTAAAACAAAGTAGGAAGCCTCAAATCTTCCTCCTTTTTGCTGTCTGTTTCCCTTCTTCTTTGTCTTTCTTCTCCCTATCTTGCATTAGCCATGTCCTATACTCGGTATAAAGCTCGAGACACTGCAGCTTCTGCACCTTCATCCATGAACAAGACAGCCAAGCATCCTAATATAATGCTAGAAAAGGGCCCGCGGTGTAGATAAAAATAAACAGCCTCGGATACTATGAAGAATGATCTGACTACGACCAAATTTCCGTATGATCAGATGAGAATAATAGATAGTAGTCTGACGCGAACCAAATAGCAAAACACCAAGGTGATCCATGGTAGTCAGAGTCATGGCAGGAATCCGCTACCAGGAGTACTGCCAGGTGATATCTGGGCCAGTCAAGGAAGAGAGGTACTGTTACCAGGCTGCCTCGGTGTTGCATATCTGATAATAAGGGCGATACAGAAAAGCTGCAGCACTGTGCCTACCAGTAGGTGGTTTCTGTACAAGATTTACCTTCTCCATCAGTCAGATCTGTAGCAAAAGTTAGAACAGTAAGAGAAAAGCCTTGTGGTATGATAAAAGTCTGATGAAGAGAAAGGTTTGAGCTTACCTAAAGAAGCAAAGGGCTGCCGACAAAAGTAGTGGTCTCACCACGATAAACAACATCTAGGCCCAGTAGTGTCTCGGCTAAGACAAGTGGTACAAAGTCCTTTTCCATCCACATCTGACCTGTGATGTCAACTAGTGCGCAACTAACTGGCCCGTTAGAAGAAACAAGAAGATACTTGGCAAGGAGACAGAAAAAAGAGCATAACGACGCCGCAGCTGAAAGTCGAGGTCGCTAGTAAGACGGAACCTCTCAATGATCCAGGAAATGTCAAGGCAGTCACCTGACATCAGAAGAGAAGCTTCCATCCTAGACAGGCCACAGAGTTACATCACATGCTGTCGAGCCGAAAAGAAGAAAGTGGGAACAACAACGAAGCTTTGTAGAGTTAAGTCCAGGATAGCTGCAAATTCTTCCACAGTGGGGCATAGCTCTTCAAGGCCGAACCAAAAGAC